>ONZH01018887.1:0-26377 GCA_900303285.1 Rhinella marina | reverse complement strand
TTCCCCAGACAACTGGACTTAACAGTTGTGTAACGTATTAAGTTCTGTTTTTATTCCTTTTATTTTACAAACTGTTATTTTTCTCTGTATGTATATGTCTGTATATTTTATGTTGTATATTCTATGATAACCCCATTGTTTGTACGCACTGGCCTGGGCGGAGCTAAGCTCTGTTCACTTGAATGGAGCTTAACCCATCACTGGGCCTGAGGAAAACACAAAGAAGGCCGCGGCACTCCTGCAGCGCCGCTGCCTTCTCAAACAGTTGATCGCCGGGGTCCAGGGTGTTGGACCCCCACCAATCAGATGCTGATGATCTATCCAGAGGATAGATCATCAGTTTAAAATAACTACAGTACTCCTTTAATACGAGCCTTCTTGTGTTCTAACAATTCCATGACCTTAGAAGAAGCGTTACCTATATTGTTTTAGTGACCTGTGAATGCTAGCAGTTGTAGAGTGTACTTAGGTGTTATTTAATGCAAGGTGTCTCGTCAGCCGGATATGATGAGTGGTGGTAGCCTAGAATGATTAGTTTCAGATGATGTGCTAACAGAAGGAGGTCCAGCGTGATCCTGCAGGCTCCCATCCTGAATCCTGACAAATCTGTGATCCTGACAAAAAGTCTCACAGTAGTTGATGAATTAGACTAGGCATATTTTTAATATTCTGACTTCTGATGGTTGTTTTTCAGTTACACAGGTTCATATTCACTTAGACTGGTCTAATTTATTTGTGCATGAAAAAAGTTGCATCTTTGCGGGAAAAGTTGCATGTCTCCCAGAAAGTGTGATTTTTAATGCATAAAAAAGTAGCACTTCACCAGCCAAAACAGACGTAGAAATTAGACTGTCTTTGCAACAAATTCAGGCACAAAAAAGCGCCCCTACATAAATAAATTGGGAAAAAGTCACAAAAGAAAACTTCTGAATTGGTCTAAAAAAATCAAAATAGTCAAATGAGGCACAAAGCCTCCAAAACAGGTGCAATTTCAATAGTGAATGTGAAAAAATAACAGTTTAAGGCCTCATGCAAACAACAGTAGCAGTTCCGTGCCCATATTGCGGAATGGGTCCGCAATCTGGAAAATATGGTGCAAAATGAAGGCAGGCATTGAGATTCTTGGCATTAGAGGTGGTCCATCCATTCCCCAGAAAAGGCGATTGGGATTGACCGATCTTGAAGAAAGAAACAGAGTAGATTTACCATTTTAAATCCCAGTCACCGGATGGTTTGGACCTGCTTTATTTAGGGATCTTAGAATAGTAGGCCCCCGATTCTCTTTCTTTGTGATTATACTTCAAATATCATTTATAAATACCATGATAAATCTCATTTATCTTTTTTGAATGCTCCCGCTAGCCTCTGATGTGTGAAACAGTAGAAAATAACTACATTTTGGGTTAATAACCCTTATAGACCATTGCCAACATCTGGTGAGCACCAATCACTTGCTTACATCGCTACGACGCCCTCAAATATCTGAAGATTATTAGAGTTAGGCCCCATTCACACTTCCGTAAAATGTGTCCGCATCCGCAATTTTGCGGAACAGGTGCAGACCCATTCATTTTCAATGGGGTCGCAAAAGATATGGACAGCACAAAGTGTGCCGTCCTCATCCGCACTTCCGTTCCGCGGCCCCGTAAAAAAATAGAACATGTCCTATGTGTGAATGTAGCCTTAGTGATTTATAGTTCTGCGTAAGACTTCTGTATGATACTGAGCTCTGTGTCTATTTGCTAGGTGAATCTTGAGATCTATTGCCCTAGTTGTGCAAGTTTAATATTGACAGTCTTTACTTGTGTACTTGCCATGGATGACGCAATATGTAGTACCTGACAGTGTTTCATTCAGTGTAGTTCTAACCCCTTCAAGGCCAGGCCATTTTTTTTTTAAAGGGGTTGTGTAGTAATTTATATTGATGACCTAAATATCTAATCAGCGGGGGTTCAACTCCTGGCAACCCTGCCAATCAGCTTTTTTCATTACACTGCAAGTCATCTTGGAAGCGCAGTCTAATGACAAGTACTTGCTCCATTCACTTGAATGCAGTGAGTACCTGTAATTACTCTATGTCGCTGCTCCACAGGAGAAGACGTGTAGTGTAATGCATGGAGTGCTGCCTCCGCCAAACGGCTTCAAACGGCAGGGGTGCTGGGTGTGGGATGCCTGATGATCAGATATTGATGACCTATCCTAAGGATTGATCACCAATATAAAGCGCTGTACAGCCCCTTTAACTCCCAGTCTTCCCAGAGCTATAACTTTTTTATTTTTCCATTCACATTGTGGCACAAGTTGTACTTTCCAATGGCACCATTTACTGTTACATAAAATGTATCAATTCACCGTAATACATAATTCCCTCCTTTAAAATTTAACTTTTACTGTATATCATTAAAAAATAATGAAAGAAAACCAAAGAAACCCAATATTCAAAACAATAGATTTAAATACATGCACAATAGATACTCCACAAACCAGGACAAAGGAATTGTTGCATCGTTAGGGCCACTACACTGTGTCATGTATAATTCAATCTTACTTCTAGTGAGGAGAGGAGGGGTCGACCTTGGGTTCAGATGATGTGGCATATATTGGAAATGATGCTGTAAGGAGAGATCAAGACTAGAGATGAGCGAGCACTAAAATGCTCGGGTGCTCGTTATTCATCCCATTGAAGTCAATGGGAGACTCGAGCATTTTTGCAGGGGACCAAGGCTCTGCCTAGGGAAGGCTGGGTGAAAACCTGGAAACATCAGAAAATGATGGAAACACCACAGAAATGGACAGGAAACAGCAGAGGCAGCATGCATGGATGCCTCTGAGGCTGCCTAATCCCACCATTACCCCAAATTCTCAGGCAACAGCCTGGTGGTTACCCTCATGGCAATTGTGCTAACCCAGACCAAGAAAGGCGAGGCACATGCCCATCACATGTTAGGGAAGCACCCAACTAGGTGCAACGAAGGTCCATCACCGCCTGCAGGTGACACCACTGCTCATGCTGGCACTGCTGTGCTATCGCCCGCCCCACGACACAGGCATAAGCCTGACACATCATGGTGACAGCGTAGTGACACCAACAAGTGACCAAGTTAGATTGAGGTAGCAGTCAAATGTCTGTAGGCGAGCCTCCCAAAAATTTGTTTTGGAGTGTCCGAAGTTGACCCTCCTAAAAAATTGTTTAGGAGTGTCTGTAGTTGACCCTTCTGTAATTCTGTTATTAGTTAATGTACAACCCATGGCTGGCATGGTGGGAATATATAGGTTTTGCGTCACAGACGGTCCACTGCACCGTTACATTTTCTTCATCATTGTCAATTACTTTTTCACCAACTGTTGTCTGGCAATGATAAAGGGGAAGGTGAATCCACTGCGGAAGAAAAGTGTCATCTTCCTACAATGCTACACTTGCTCTCAATTGAAAAGGGGATGTTCTTGCCGTGGCCTTCCTCATAGTGGCCACTTCTGCCGATGACAGAGGTGGTGTACCTACTGACAGCCTGACCGAACACGATGGCAGATGGGGAGACACTCCCTCATGTAAAATTGTTTTGGAGTGTCTGCGGTTGACCCTCCTGTAAAATATTTTTTTTGTTTTTGCTGTTATTAGTTAATGTACAACCCATGGCTGGCATGGTGGGAATATATAGGTTTTGCGTCACAGACGGTCCACTGCACCGTTACATTTTCTTCATCATTGCCAATTACTTTTTCACCAACTGTTGTCTGGCAATGATAAAGGAGAAGGTGAATCCACTGCTCTCAATTGAAAAGGGGATGTTCTTGCCGTGGCCTTCCACATAGTGGCCGCTTCTGCCGACGACAGAGGTGGTGTACCTACTGACAGCCTGACTGAACACGATGGCAGACGGGGAGACACTCCCTCATGTAAAATTGTTTTGGAGTGTCTGCGGTTGACCCTCCTGTAAAATATTTTTTTTGTTTTCCGTTATTAGTTAATGTACAACCCATGGCTGGCATGGTGGGAATATATAGGTTTTGCGTCACAGACGGTCCACTGCACCGTTACATTTTCTTCATCATTGCCAATTACTTTTTCACCAACTGTTGTCTGGCAATGATAAAGGGGGAGGTGAATCCACTGCGGAAGAAAAGTGTCATCTTCCTACAATGCTACACTTGCTCTCAATTGAAAAGGGGATGTTCTTGCCGTGGCCTTCCTCATAGTGGCCACTTCTGCCGACGACAGAGGTGGTGTACCTACTGACAGCCTGCCTGAACACGATGGCAGACGGGGAGACACTTCCTCATGTAAAATTGTTTTGGAGTGTCTGCGGTTGACCCTCCTGTAAAATATTTTTTTTTGTTTTCCATTATTAGTTAATGTACAACCCATGGCTGGCATGGTGGGAATATATAGGTTTTGCGTCACAGACGGTCCACTGCACCATTACATTTTCTTCATCATTGCCAATTACTTTTTCACCAACTGTTGTCTGGCAATGATAAAGGGGAAGGTGAATCCACTGCGGAAGAAAAGTGTCATCCTCCTACAGTTCTACACTTGCTCTCAATTGAAAAGGGGATGTTCTTGCCGTGGCTTTCCTCATTGTGGCCGCTTCTGCGGACGACAGAGGTGGTGTAGCTACTGACAGCCTGACCGAACACGATGGCAGACCGGGAGACACTCTCTCATGTAAAATTGTTTTGGAGTGTCTGCGGTTGACCCTCCTGTAAAATATTTTTTTTTGTTTGACCTGTTATTAGTTAATGTACAACCCAAGGCTGGCATGGTGGGAATATATAGGGAAGCACCCAACTAGGTGCAACGAAGGTCCATCACCCATGCCCATGCTTGAACTGCTCTCCTATCCCCAGCCACACGATGCAGGCATAAGCCTGACACAGCATGGTGGTGACACCAACAAGTGACCAAGTTAGATGAGGTAGCAGGTGAGCCACCCAAAAATTTAGCCTGACGCAGCATGGCGGTGACAACAGAGTTAGACTGAGGTAGCAGGAGGTGAAGCACGGATGGTAATTCGAAGGTGGAGGAGGAGGGGTTGGAGAAAGTGGCATAGTAATTCTGAGAAACCGTGAACGAGGTAGGCCCCGCAATCCTCCAAGTGGACAGTACATGAGCAGCCCCAGGGTCAGACTCGGTCAGAGTATGTGAAATGCTCAGGGTGGCCGAACGCCGGGCTCGACGGCAGACCCGTTTCGGGTTATCGATTGTCGAAATGTTGGCTTACATCAAGTTTAGTATCTGTTCTTATCAGTTGCTGTGGCTGTTGGTGGTAAAGTGGTGAGCATAGCTGCTTCCCAAGCAGTTGACCCGGGTTTGATTCCCGTCTATCGCAGGAGGCAATTAAAAGAAGAACCAAAAAAAAATCTGTACAATATCTAATACGTCCCCTACCCGGGTAAATTGTTTGGAGAGAGGGCCTGTAGGTGGGGGGCAGGCTGGAGGGAAGGAGGTTGAGCTGGAAGAGCCAGAGGAGTGCCCCCTTGGCTAGCGTGTGTGGTGGTGACAACAGCCGGATGGAGTTCGAATGACGACGCAGGACCCCAACTTAAAAATTTAGCATCAACCGGTACAGTTGTCAACTATGAGACTGATCAAGTGTGGTATGTGTTCTATGTATTCTTCTCAGTTTAATACCGTATATGGCACCTATCCGGAAAAATAGTTTGGAGAGAGAGAAAGAGAGGAAAAAGACATAAATTGTTTGGAGAGAGGGCCTGTAGGTGGGGGGCAGGCTGGGGGGAAGGAGGTTGAGCTGGAAGAGCCAGAGGAGTGCTCTGTGCTGCTGGTAAACTCTGGATAACATGTTTAATGTCGAATTCCATTTTGTGGGCACGTCGCACAACAGTCGGTGAGCAGGCACTTGTAGGCGGCGCTGCGCTGCCCTGAGAGTGGCATCATCTGTGGTCGACTTGCGGAAATGCGCACAGATGCGGCGCACCTTGGTGAGCAAATCAGACAGATTGGGGTATGTCTTGAGGAACCACTGAACTATTAGATTGAACACGTGGGCCAGGCATGGCACATGTGTCAGTCTGCTGAGTTGCAGAGCCGCCACCAGGTTACGCCCGTTGTCACACACAACCATGCCTGGCTTGAGGTTCAGCGGTGCCAGCCACAGATCGGTCTGCACCGTGATGCCCTGTAACAGCTCTTGGGCGGTGTGCCTTTTGTCACCTAAGCTCAGCAGTTTGAGCACCACCTGCTGGCGCTTAGCCACGGCACTGCTGCTGCGCCTAGAGCTACCGACTGAAGGCGCCGTGCCCACGGATGGTAGTTCGGTGGAGGAGGAGGTGGGGTCGGAGGAGGAGGCATAGTACGTCTGAGAGACCGTGACCGAGGTAGGCCCCGCAATCCTCGGTGTGGGCAGTACATGAGCGACCCCAGGGTCAGTCTCGGTCCCAGCCTCCACCAAGTTAACCCAATGTGCCGTCAGTGAGATATAGTGTCCCTGCCCGGCAGCACTTGTCCACGTGTCCGTGGTTAGGTGGACCTTCTCAGAAACAGCGTTGGTCAGGGCACGGATGATGTTCTCTGACACGTGCTGGTGTAGGGCTGGGACGGCACATTGGGAAAAATAATGGCGGCTGGGGACCGAATACCGAGGGGCAGCCACCACCATGAGATTGCAAAAGGCCTCGGTCTCTACCAGCCTATAGGGCAGCATCTCCAGGCTTAGCAATTTGGAGATGTGGACGTTGAGGGCTTGGGCATGTGGGTGGGTGGAACTGTATTTCCTCTTGCGCTCCAGCGTCTGCTGTAAAGACAGCTGAACGCTGCGCAGGGACACATTGGTGGACGCTGTGGAGGATCGTGAAGGCGAAGGTGTGGTTTTCCGGCGGGAGGCGCTCGTGCCGGGGTCCTGGGCAGGGGGTTGACTAGCAGAGGCAGCGAGTGACACTGGGGAAGGAGCAGTGGTGTGACCCACAGGAGGTGAATGGCCTTGGTTCCATTGAGTGGGGTGTTTAGCACTCATATGCCTGCGCATGCTGGTGGTGGTTAGGCTTATTGTGTTGGCACCCCTGCTGATCCTGGTGTGGCACAGGTTGCACACCACAGTCCGTCAGTCATCCTCAATTTCTTTAAAGAACCTCCAGACTTGCGAACATCTAGGCCTCGCCACGGGAGCTTCACTACGTGAAACAGTTGCTGCTGATGCACCAGCTCTGGCCCTGCTTCTCCCTCTGGCCACACCACTGTCTCTTCCAACCTCTTCTGGTGCAGCACTCGCCTCCGCCTCAGAACCACTGTCTTCACTCGGCTTATCAACCCAGCTTGGGTCAGTCACCTCGTCATCCTCCGATTCCTCAGTCTGCTCCCCCCTCGGACTTCCTGCCCTGACAACAACTTCACCACTGTCTGACAACCGTGTCTCCTCATCGTCCGACACCTCTTTACAAACTTCTTCCACTAAGTCAACATTGTCATCATCATCATCACCCACAGATTGCGACAGTTGGAAAACTTGGGCATCGGGAACGAGGTCAGCAGCAACCTGAGAAGTGGTTTGTGACTCTGGGAAGGGTCCAGTAAACAGTTCCTGAGAGTATGCCGGATCGCATTCCAAATTTTCCTGGGAGGGGGCAGACTGGGGGGAAGGAGGTTGAGGTGGAGGAGCCAGAGGAGTGCTCCCTTGGGTAACGTGGGTAGACTGCGTGGAAGACTGACTGATTGACAAATTACTTGAAGCATTGTCCGCAATCCACGAGATCAGCTGTTCGCACTGTTGTGGTTTCAACAGTCCTCTACCACGTGTCCCTGTAAGTTGAGACATGAAGCTAGGGAGTGTAGCTCTGCGGCGTTCCCCTGCTCCCTCATCAGCAGGTACTGTCTCACCCTGCCCAGGACCACGGCTTCTGCCCCTGCAGTAATTGAATGTCCACGCCCTCGCCCTCGTCCTCGACCCTTAGCCCTGGGGTTCAACATTTTCTATATATAAGTGTATTATATAAAAAAAATAAAATAAATGGGCCTGCTGTACTGAAACCCACAAACTTGTTCAATCTGAACAAGTAAATATATAGGTGGATAAGTTAGATCAAAATGACATATGTTATTACGTACCGTGCAGTATGGAGCAATTACACAGAAACTATTAGATTAGGCAGACTTGGTCTGCTTAGTTGCAACCCAGAAAAATGTCGCACAGAGATTTTTGTAATCTAGCTGTATCAGTGACAGCAAAAGACCTTTTTTTAATTAAGTGACGTACAGAATGTTTCACCTGGACAGAAAATACGGATTGTGTTGAGTGGACAGCTGAACTGTGACACACAGAATGGTTCCACACAGCTGAGTGAAATGGATTTGTATCACTGAGATAAAACAACAAAAAAACTATATATTTTTTTTTGGTTTTGTTTTTTTTAACGTGACGTGCAGAAACTATCAGAGAGCAAACTCAGCCACTGCTGACGGTGGCTATTTTGACTGCAACCCAGACAAATGTCGCACAGAGATTTTTGTAATCTAGCTGTATCAGTGACAGCAAAAGACCTTTTTTAATTAAGTGACGTACAGAATCAGAATGTGTCACCTGGATAGAAAATACGGATTGTGTTGAGTGGACAGCTGAACTGTGACACACAGAATGGTTCCACACAGCTGTGTGAAATGGATTTGTATCACTGAGTTATAACAATAAAAAAAAAAAAAAGGGTTATATATGGCGATAGCCAAATGTCTTGTAGCCCTTAGAAGGGCTGTTGGGTTCTTTTGAGATCACTCCTGCCTAACAAAAAACTAAATGCAGGCCCTAACACTCTCCCTGAAACGCAGCAGCTCTATCCCTAACGACATCCAGACAGCATCTGAGCCAAGCACCGCGGGCAGTCACTAGTATATTCCAGGGTCACCTGATCAGGCCAGCCAACCCCTGCTATCGACATGTAAGGGCCCCACGTGATGCTGGGTGTACCGAAGAGTCTCCTGGCTTGTGATTGGCTGAGTTTATAGGCGCCAAAAATGCACAATGCGGAAGTTGCCATTTCCTCGAGCATGGTGAGATACTCGTCCGAGCAGCGAGTACTTACGAGTACCGTAATACTCGAACGAGCACCAAGCTCGGACGAGCATGCTCGCTCATCTCTAATCAAGACACCAACTATCTCTCAAATGTCCCTAATACTCTCCTTGCCTACAGACAGAGCACCCACCCCGAAAGGGACAACCCCACATCTCGGTGGCTAAACCCTCACTAACTCCTATGATGTCCCTCTTTGGTGTCCCGACACATTTCCCAGACAAATAGCCGGTTCTTTAGGGGACCAATTCATGTGATAGATAAGATGAAAAGAGAGTCACTTCAATGCACAATGGCACCATTAGATGCAGATAGTGTCATCTGGTGGAAGCACCTCTGGTTTGAATATGCCACCTTCTTTTATATCCCATCTCTATTTCCTGGCCTCCTACGTCCTGTTTTGATGCGTTCCAACATGGAGCGCTCAATAAGCAGATGTTGGTATCACCCTAAACAAACCAAAGGGGAGCTAAATAACTCATTTAATGTTTAAAAATAGTCTCACCTTGAGTCAAAGGTTACTTAATCGATACAGCCTGACAGAGCAAGAGTAAACTTTATGGTAATCGCGTGCATTCCATGCTGGAACGCACATGTGATCGCACCTACTTGCTGGCCTGCCTGTTGCTTTGACAATATATATCTCAACAGAGCAAGAGTAATCTATATGGAGATTGTGTGCATTCCACACTGGAACGCACACGCAAGCGCACCAACTTTCTGTCGTACCTATTCTCCCCCTCTTTAGTTTCACAAATAGACACATGCCTTTTACATTGGAACACATGCCAGAATCCCCACCCACTAACTGCAGGCCTGGCTCCCCAATACCAGCAGGTTTTAAGTGGAGAATTACATGCATTCCACACTGGAACGCATGCGAAAATCATAACCATTACCTGCAATTTTAAAGTAATGTATAGTTATTAGGGTGGAAAGGGGGGGGGGCAAATTAATAAAAACCATCTACTTACTGAGATCATGCCACAACAGTACTAGAGAGGAGCTACATAATGAGGCACATATAAGAAATAAGATAAAATGTACTCAAAAAAGGGGACGGTAAATGTCCAAACCAAAATCAAGGTCCTAACATTATATAAATCCCCTCTTTATTTGTTTCAATTAAATGGGTCTCTCTCGACCCAATAACGGTATTCCTAAGAGAAAATTAAATAATATATACACTGACCCATATGACAAAATGGTCCTCCTAAAAACTTAGGACTCAAATAAAGCAACTAAAAGACAGGTTCTTATTGAGACCCAGTGGACCCACTGTCTGCAATCTATAGATCCACTGGGTCTCTTTTTGGAGAATCCATATGTCCCAGTGTCCACCCCTTTCTGAAAAGATTCTTAGTGAGGTTGGAAAAAATGTCCTCTCAAGGGGGCTATCTTTTGTACCCACAAACACATATAATACCTTTGATATGGTTAAAGACATCCATTTTTTTAAGAAAACTAAAATAGCATAAGTTTTATATAAATCACAATCAGGAGGAGTGCATGAGACTGGGGATTCCCCTGGAGGACCTTGAGGGAGTACAAGTACTTGATTTAGAACGTGAAAATTCAGGGACAGGACCCATTTACTAATTTGAAGGTAAAGAGTACTAGGATGCCTCCTCCGCAGGAAACATCTGCCATAAATATTTTTTGAGGTTGGTAATTGATGCCCTTGAGAGGATTCCCAAAAGGGGGAGGGGAAGGGTCCAAAAATAACCTTGGGAAAGTTGAAATGGAGGCACTTATAAGACTTGAAAAGGAGCAGGATATAGTATGTAAACCATCCGATAATGGGGGCAACAGCATGGTTATAAGTCATGCACAATACCAGGAGATGTGCCTTACCCTTCATGCATTCGTGATACTACTGACTTATTAATCAGAATTGAAGATATCCCCATGGGTGAAGAGGTACTGCCTGCCTCGATTGACGTTGAAGCCTTGTATAGCAGCATACCACACCGATGGGGAATAAAAGCAATAGAGCATTTTCTGAGAAGCAGGGGAATACAATTCCAGAATCTTAGTCAGTTTGTATTGGATTTAATTACTGTATTTTTCACCCTATAAGACGCACTGGCCCATAAGACGCACCTAGGTTTTAGAGGAGGACAATAAGAAAAAAAATATTTTTCATTAAACCTCTGGTCAGACCACCAATCAGACCCCCAATGTTATTCATACCTAAGCTGACAGACCCAATAAGACCCTCAATGTTAATAAGACCCCAATAAGACCTCAGATCAGACCCCAATGCGAATTACCCCCAATCAGACCTCAGATAAGAGCCCCATGCCTCTCATCAGCCCCCAGCAGCATTATATTAGCTTCCAGTGCTTCTCACCAGCCCCCAAAAGCCTTACATCATCCCCCAGAAGCCTGTTACCAGCCCCAAGCCACTTTATATCAGACCCCTTTGCCTCCTGTTTTATAAAATAAAAAAGCCACTTACCTCTCCTGCTCCTGGACGACGCCACTCCTCTCCACCCGCGCTCTGCCTTCCTCCTGCTGTCGGCTGTGCTGTGAACTGGCGCGCACAGAGTGAGGTCACAGATCACCTTCACGCTGTGAGCAGCACTGCACAGCCGATAGCCAAGCGGAGGACCAGGAAGCGTTGAGTACAGAGTCTTCACCGCTTCCTGGTCCTCCGGTGCTAATGAGCACTTCCATAAGACGCAGGGTCATTTTCCCACTTTTTGTCTCATAGGGCAAAAAATATGGTAGTTTTATTTTAAGGCATTTATTTTGTCTTCAATTCCAAATTGTACCACCAGCTCAGGGGTACAGCCATGGAAGTCCCTGTGCGCAAGAAGAGGAAGACAATTGGATTTTGCTTTGGGGCAGATTTATTAATGATCTTTTGATTCTGTGGGATGGAAAAAGAAAGGACTTTAAATATTTTTATACGTTCTATACGTGGGAGGCAGATGAACAAAAACTTTTTTAGATGTAATGATTAGTGTGCTGGACGAGCATGATCATTCAATCACTAAGGGTATTAACCTTAGAAAAAAAACTTTTATGTGGGTACCATCAATTAGATTAAAAAATAACCTTTATTTATTAAGATAAAACTAACCAAAACAAAGGGAAAACTATTAAAACTATCAACTAAGGCAGGTATATCCTCAAATATTGGATGGTTATGTTGGCTAAATTTGTATTGTGCGGTATGTAGTTACTTACTACTATTCCATTGACAGGGGTAGCCCTGATCCCTATCCCTGTCTTTTTGTATTATTGTGATATTTTTTCCTTCAGGGATATTTGTGGTTATTGTGTGACTTCACCACAGGTCTCGGGAATTTGTCCTATATCCCCTTGCGGGTTAGCTCTTTAATATTCTATCTAGGTGTGTTATTTGTTCACACACACAGTATATCTATATATATATATATATATATATATATATATATATATATATATATGGCTACCCTCAGGGGATGTACACGTAATGTGTTGCGTGCAGTATTGATTCAGTTCACACCTAGGTTTATGTGTGATCTGACATTACACCCTGTGGATAGCCGCCTTGACTGAGCGATCATAAACTCTGTTTCACTAGCCACAGTAACAGACGTACAATCCCACATCACCCAATTCCATTATCATCAGGGCTTGTCTGTTCTAAATGTCCCTGTGCAGAACAACGCTGCACTTTTAAATGCCCTTACTTGACCTAGACTGAGTCGCTCTGCACACAACACATGTAGCAGCTCGTTGTATCTGGACTAACTATCCCTGTGTAGATCTACGCTGCACTTTTAAGTATCCCTGCTAGACCCGTACTGAGTCACCACACTCATTCCACAGGTCAGAATTATTTAGCCAACACACAATTGTATCTTCACTCACGCTCTGTAAGCTAATAAACCTGCCTGTAGTTGTCTAAAAATGACACACTTCCCCTCCCGACATGTTTCGCCACGATGCGGCTTCGTCAGGGGGCATTGGGGTATAGCTTGCACTCGCGTCTCCCCCCCTCCTTTTAACTCCTACTAGAGATGAGCGAGCACTAAAATGCTCAGGTGATCGTTATTCGAGACAAACTTTTCCCGATGCTCGGGTGCTCGTTTCGAGTAACGAACCCCATTGAAGTCAATGGGAGACTCGAACATTTTTGCAGGGGACCAAGGCTCTGCCTAGGGAAGGCTGGGTGAAAAGCTGGAAACCTCAGAAAATGATGGAAACACCACGGAAATGGACAGGAAACAGCAGGGGCAGCATGCATGGATGCCACTGAGGCTGCCTAATCCCACCATTACCCCAAATTCTCCTGCAACAGCCTGGTGGTGACAATTGTGCTCAACCAGACCAAGAAAGGCGAGGCACATGCCCATCACATGTTAGGGAAGCACCCAACTAGGTGCAACAAAGGTCCATCACCCATGCCCATGCTGGCACTGCTCTCCTATCCCAAGCCACACGATGCAGGCATAAGCCTGACACAGCATGGCGGTGACACCAACAAGAGACCAAGTTAGATGAAGTAGCAGGTGAGCCACCCAAAAATTTAGCCTAACGCAGAATGGCGGTGACAACAGAGTGACCGAGTTAGACTGAGGTAGCAGGAGGTGAAGCACGGATGGTAATTCGAAGGAGGAGGAGGAGGGGTTGGAGGAAGAGGCATAGTAAGTCTGAGAAACCGTGACCGAGGTAGGCCCCGCAATCCTCCAAGTGGGCAGTACATGAGCGGTCCCAGGGTCAGACTCGGTCAAAGTGACCGAGCTACACGACAGTAGCAGGTAGAGCACAATTTAGCGTGGCCCTGTATGTGGACGTTGAGGGCTTGTGCATGTAGGTGGGCTGAACTTTTTTTCTGCTTGCGCTCCAACGTCTGCTGTAATGACAGCTGAACGTTGCGCAGGGACACATTGGTGGACAGTGTGGAGGATCATGGAGGCGAAGGGGTGGTTTTCTGGCAGAAGGCGCTTGTGCCGGGGTCCTGGGTTGGGGGTTGATTCGCAGAGGCAGCGAGTGACACAGGGGAAGGAGCAGTGGTGGGACCCGCATGAGGGGAACGGACGGCCTTGGTTCCAAAGTGTTTAGCACTCGTATACCTGCGCATGCTGGTGGTGGTTAGGCTGGTAGTGGTGGAACCCCCACTTAAAAATTTGGCATCAACTGGTACGGCTGTCAACATTGAGCTTGAACTAGTGGGGCATGTGTGGTATCGATTCTTCTCAGTTTAAAATCGTATACGTCCCCTATCTTGGGACCATATATTTCATGGATTTTTCGAACACGGAAAAGGAAAAAGAGCTTGCTCTGGCCAGGGGAGTGTCTTTTCTACTGCAGCTAAGGGGACGTGTCCATGCTCTGCTTATCACAGGTCAGGAGCCAATTAAAAGAAGAACCAAAAAAATCTGTTCTTCTTATCAGTTCAAAATCTAATAAGTCCCCTATCCGGGTAAATTGTTTGGAGAGAGGGCCTGTAGGTGGGAAGCAGGCTGGGGGGAAGGAGGTTGAGCTGGAAGAGCCAGAGGAGTGCCCCCTTGGCTAGCGTGTGTGGTGGTGACAACAGCCGGATGGAGTTCGAATCACGACACAGGACCCCAAATTAAAAATTTAGCATCAACCAGTACGGTTGTCAATTCTGAAATTTGTCAAGTGGGGCATGTGTTGTATGCATTCCTCTCAGTTTAATACCGTATACGGCACCTATCCGGAGAAATAGTTTGGAGAGAGAGAAAGAGAGGAAAAAGACGTATTTTTAAAAGTGATGTTCAGTATAGATCAGTTAAAGAGAAAGAAAGGATTTTATGAAATGGATTTGTATCACTGAGAGCAAAAGAATGTATTTTTTTTACGTGACGTGCAGTATAGATCACTTGGAGATAAAAAGGGAATGTGCAAACTTGGGCTGCTATAGTGCAAACCACTATGGTGGTGATAACAGAGTGAGCGAGTGACACTGCGGGAGCAGGCGAACCACATAAACATTTTTCGTGGCCCTGTATGGCGGCGGTGACAACAGAGTGACTGAGTTAGTATGCGGTAGCTGGTGAAGCACCCAAAAATTTACACCACCAATGACTTTGTCCGACTGAGAATGCAGTGAAATGGTTTTTGTTGAGCCTCCAAAAATTTTTTTTTCTTTTCGAAGTACACAAAGTCGACCCTCAGCAAAAAAAAATTTTTTTGAATGTCGGTACTTGCGCCTCCTGAAAAATTGTTTTGGACTGTCTGTTTGACGCTCCTGAAACATTGTTTTACAGTGTCTGTAGTTGACACTGCAGAAAAATTGTTTGGAGAGAGGGCCTGTAGGTGGCCCTCTGGAAAAATTGTTTTGAGAGAGGGCCTGTAGGTGGACCTCTGGAAAAATTGTTTGGAGAGAGGGCCTGTAGGGGGCCCTCTGGAAAAATTGTTTAGAGAGAGGGCCTGTAGGTGGACCTCCGGAAAAATTGTTTAGAGAGAGGGCCTGTAGGTGGCCCTCCGGAAAAATTGTGGTAAAAGAGTGCCAGTTGGACCTCTAAAAAATTGCGTTTTTTTGGGTCAGCGTTTTTGGGTCAGCAGCAAAGACGACAAGGAGGAGAAGGAGTAGGAGGAGTAGAGAAGAGGAATCGAATACATAAGCAATGTAAATCTTTAGCTGCTTTCACCCGGAGGAGATTTTAATTCCGGTGAAATCCAGGCTTTGTTCATTTTAATAAGCGTCAGCCTGTCAGCGCTGTCAGTTGACAGGCGTGTACGCTTATCGGTAATGATGCCACCAGCTGCACTGAAAACCCGCTCTGAAAACACGCTAGCGGCAGGGCAGGCCAGCACCTCCAAGGCGTACAGTGCCAGTTCAGGCCACGTGTCCAGCTTTGAAACCCAGTAGTTGTATGGAGCAGAGTGATCAGTCCGGACGTTGGTATGGTCAGCTAGGTACTCCCTCACCATCTTTCTGTAAAGCTCACCCCTACTCTGCTGAGACTGGGGACAGGTGACAGTGTCTTGCTGGGGTGACATAAAAGTGGCAAAGGCCTTGGAGAGCGTTCCCCTGCCAGTGCTGGACAAGCTGCCTGCTCGCCTCCTCTCCCCCGCTACTTGGCCCACAGAACCACGCCCTCTGCTGCTAGCGGCGTCAGATGGGAAGGATTGTTTCAGCTTGTGCACCAGGGCCTGTTGATATTGATTAACTCTCATACTCCTTTCCTCTACAGGGATGAGAGTGGAAAGGTTCAGCTTGTACCGTGGGTCCAGGAGAGTGAACACCCAGTAATCGGTGTTTGAAAAAATGCTTCTAACGCGAGGGTCACGGGATAGGCAGCCTAACATGAAGTCTGCCATGTGCGCCAGAGTCCCAACATGCAAGAGTTCCCTCTCCTCACTGGCCTGACTCTCCATCTCCTCCTCCTCCTCTTCAGCCCATACATGCTCAAGAGTTAAGAAGGACTGAGCATTGGTACCCTCTTCTGTCTCGCCGACATTCTCCTCCTCTTCCTCCTCATCCTCATCCCCCTCCTCCAATACGCGCTGAGAAACAGACCGGAGGGTACTCTGGCTATCAAGCGACGTATCTTCCTCCACCGTCTCTTGTGACAAGCGCAAAGCTTCCGACTTCATGCTGAGCAGTGAGTTTTTCAACAGGCAAAGCAGCGGGATGGTGAGGCTGATAATGGCGGCATCGCCGCTGACCATCTGTGTTGACTCCTCAAAGTTGCTCAACACCTGACAGATATCAGACATCCACGTCCACTCCTCATTGTAGACTTGAGGAATCTGAGTGACCTGACTACCAGTTCTGGTGGAAGTTGATGTCTGGCAGTCTACAATCGCTCTGCGCTGCTGGTAAACTCTGGATAACATGTTTAATGTCGAATTCCATCTTGTGGGCAGGTCGCACAACAGTCGGTGAGCGGGCACTTGTAGGCGGTGCTGCGCTGCCCTGAGAGTGGCAGCATCTGTGGTCGACTTGCGGAGCACCTTGGTGAGCAAATCAGACAGATTGGGGTATGTCTTGAGGAACCGCTGAACTATGAGATTGAACACGTGGGCCAGGCATGGCACATGTGTCAGTCTGCCGAGTTGAAGAGCCGCCACCAGGTTACGCCCGTTGTCACACACAACCATGCCTGGCTTGAGGTTCAGCAGTGCCAGCCACAGATCGGTCTGCGCTGTGATGCCCTGTAACATCTCATGGGCGGTGTGCCTTTTGTCACCTAAGCTTAGCAGCTTGAGCACCGCCTGCTGGCGCTTAGCCACGGCACTGCTGCTGCGCCTAGAGCTACCGACTGAAGGCGCCGTGCCCATGGATGGTAATTCGGAGGAGGAGGTGGAGGAGGCGGAGGGGTCGGAGGAGGAGGCATAGTACGTCTGAGAGACCGTGACGGAGGTAGGCCCCGCAATCCTCGGTGTGGGCAGTACATGAGCGGCCCCAGGGTCAGACTCGGTCCCAGCCTCCACCAAGTTAACCCAATGTGCCGTCAGTGATATATAGTGTCCCTGCCCGGCAGCACTTGTCCACGTGTCCGTGGTTAGGTGGACCTTCTCAGAAACAGCGTTGGTCAGGGCACGGATGATGTTCTGTGACACGTGCTGGTGTAGGGCTGGAACGGCACATCTGGAAAAATAGTGGCGGCTGGGGACCGAATACCGAGGGGTAGCCACCGCCATGAGGTTGCGAAAGGCCTCGGTCTCTACCAGCCTATAGGGCAGCATCTCCAGGCTCAGCAATTTGGAGATGTGGACGTTGAGGGCTTGGGCATGTGGGTGGGTAGAGCTGTATTTCCTCTTGCGCTCCAGCGTCTGCTGTAAAGACAGCTGAACGCTGCGCAGGGACACATTGGTGGACGCTGTGGAGGATCGTGGAGGCGAAGGTGTGGTTTTCCGGCGGGAGGAGCTCGTGCCGGGGTCCTGGGCAGGGGGTTGACTAGCAGAGGCAGCGAGTGACACAGGGGAAGGAGCAGTGGTGTGACCCACAGGAGGTGAACGGCCTTGGTTCCATTGAGTGGGGTGTTTAGCACTCATATGCCTGCGCATGCTGGTGGTGGTTAGACTAGTAGTAGTGGCACCCCTGCTGATCCTGGTGTGGCACAGTTTGCACACCACAGTCCGTCGGTCATCCTCAATTTCTTTAAAGAACCTCCAGACTTGCGAACATCTAGGCCTCGCCACGGGAGCTTCACTACGTGAAGCACTGTCTCAGAAGCACTGTCTTCACTCTGCTTATCAACCCAGCTTGGGTCAGTCACCTCGTCATCCTCCGATTCCTCAGTCTGCTCCCCCCTCGGACTTCCTGCCCTGACAACTACTTCACCACTGTCTGACAACCGTGTCTCCTCATTGTCCGACAGCTCTTTACACACTTCTTCCACTAAGTCAACAATGTCATCATCATCACCCACAGACTGCGACAGTTGGAAAACTTGGGCATCGGGAAAGAGGTCAGCAGCAACCTGAGAAGTGGTTTGTGACTCTGGGAAGGGTCCAGAAAACAATTCCTCAGAGTATGCTGGATCACATTCCAAATTTTCCTGGGAGGGGGCAGACTGGGGGGAAGGAGGTTGAGGTGGAGGAGCCAGAGGAGTGCTCCCTTGGGTAACGTGGGTAGACTGCGTGGAAGACTGACTGGTGAAAAAATTACTTGAAGCATTGTCCGCAATCCACGAGATCAGCTGTTCGCACTGTTGTGGTTTCAACAGTCCTCTACCATGTGTCCCTGTAAGTTGAGACATGAAACTAGGGAGTGTAGCTCTGCGGCGTTCCTCTGCTCCCTCATCAGCAGGTACTGTCTCACCCTGCCCAGGACCACGGCCTCTGCCCCCTGCAGTAATTGAATGCCCACGCCCTCGTCCCTTAGCCCTGGGGTTCAACATTTTCTGTATATAAGTGTATTATATAAAAAAAATAAAAAATTTGGGCCTGCTTTACTGAAACCCACAAACTTGTTCAATCTGAACAAGTTAATATATAGGTGGATAAGTTAGAGCAAAATTATGTATGTTATTACGTACCGTGCAGTATGGAGCAATTACACGGAAACTATTAGATTAGGCAGACTTGCTCTGCTTAAGTGCAACCCAGACAAATGTCGCACAGAGATTTTTGTAATCTAGCTGTATCAGTGAGAGCAAAAGACCTTTTTTAATTAAGTGACGTACAGAATGTGTCACCTGGACTAGAAAATACGGATTGTGGTTTGTGGTGACTGGACAGCTGAACTGTGACACACAGAATGGTTCCACACAGCTGTATGAAATGGATTCATAGATAAAACAACAACAAAAAACATTGTTTTTATTTATTTTTTTTTAACGTGACATGCAGAAACTATCAGAGAGCAAACTCAGCCCCTGCTGACTGTGGCTATTTTGACTGCAACCCAGACAAATGTCGTACAGAGATTTTTGTAATGTAGCTGTATCAGTGAAAGCAAAAGACCGTATTTGATTATGTGACGTACAGTATGGGTCACCTGGACAGAAAATACGGATTGTGGTTTGTGGTGAGTGGACAGCTGAACTGTGACACACAGAATGGTTCCACACTGCTGTATGAAATGGATTTGTATCACTGAGATAAAACAATTAAAAAAAAAAGGGCTAATATGGCGATAGCTGCACTACTAGTGCTAGCCAGCCCAGCCAGGAGACAAAAAAAAATGTCTTGTAGCCCTTAGAAGAGCTGTTGGGTTCTTTTGAGATCACTCCTGCCTAACAGAGAACTAAATCCAGGCCCTAACACTCTCCCTGAAATGCAGCAGCTCTGCCCCTAACAACATCGAGACAGCATCTGAGCCGACACCGCGGGCAGTCACTAGTATATTCCAGGGTCACCTGATCAAGCCACCCAACTCCTGCTATCGACATGTAAGGGCCCCACGTGATGCTGGGTGTACCGCAGAGTCTCCTGGCTTGTGATTGGCTGCGTTTATAGGCGCCAAAAATTCAAAATGCGGGAGATGCCATTTCCTCGAGCATGGCGAGATACTCGTCCGAGCAGCGAGCACTTACGAGTACCATAATACTCGAACGAGCACCAAGCTCGGACGAGCATGCTTGCTCATCTCTAATAGTTATTAGAGCTCCCCTCAGTCGTCTTTTTTCTAAAGTGAATAAGCCTAATTTTGATAATCTTTCTGGGTACTGTAGTCCACCCATTCCAGTTATTACTTTAGTTGCCCTCCTCTGAACCCTTTCCAGCTCTGCTATGTCTGCCTTGTTCACAGGAGCCCAGAACTGTACACAGTACTCCATGTGTGGTCTGACTAGTGATTTGTAAAGTGGCAGGACTGTGTTCTCATCACAGGCATCTATGCCTCTTTTGATGCAATCCATTATCTTATTGGCCTTGGCAGCAGGTGTCTGATACTGGTTTCTGCAGCTTAGTTTGCTGTTCACTAAAATTCCTAGGTCCTTTTCCATGTCAGAGTTACCCAATATTTTACCATTTAGTATGTACTGGTGACTTGCATTATTCCTTCCCATATGCATAACCTTACATTTGTCAGTGTTAAACCTCATCTGCCACTTCTCTGCCCAAGCCTCCAGTCTATCCAGAATCATCTGTAGCAGTGTACTGTCCTCTTCTGTGTTAATTACTTTACACAGTTTAGTGTCATCTGCAAAAATTCATATTTTACTGTGCAAACCTTCTACAAGATCATTAATAAATACAGTATATTGAAGAGAATAGGGCCCAATACTGACCCCTGTGGTACCCCACTAGTGGCAGTGACCCAATCTGAATATGTGCCTTTAATAACCACCCTCTGTTTTCTATCACTGAGCCAGTTACTTACCCACATACAGACATTTTCTCCCAGGCCAAGCATTCTAATTTTATTTACTAACCTTTTATGTGGTACCGTGTTAAATGCTTTGGAGAAGTCCAGATATACGACATCCATTCACTCTAAACTCAGGCTTTTGCCGATGGAGCTGGTAAAGCCCCTGCCACCCCTCCCCCCCCCAGCAGCCATGAGAGTGGAACATGGGTGCAGAAGGCTCCACCGGTCAGACCTGCGAGAGGATGGACGATGGCGCAGATAGGCAGCGGCCAAGTGACTACAGATGATGTCTCTATAGTAGTTCAGTTTGTTCTCACAGTGGGTGTAAAAAAGGCCCACATTTTGGACCAGTAGCGAAGGTCCAACAAGGTGGAGAGCCAGAAGTCATCCCTCTGCTGAATGGTGACAATTCAACTGTCACTACGCAAGTAAGTGAGCATGCATTGGGCCATTTGTGCAAGTGACTTGGAGGGACTCCCTGCCTCCATCTCTTGGAACTCTCCACCTCGGCTCGGCACAAGCCATCAGTTCTCTGAAAGGTGCAGAATCAACCACTTGGAATGGGACGGACTGCAGTACCAGCAACTTGGCCAGGAGCACGTTCAGTTTCTGCGCCGTAGGATGACCACACACGTTTTGCTGTCTCTTGGTAATCGCTTCGGTGATTGACGCAATCAGTCAGTACCTACGGAAGAAACGATACAATTACCGAGCAAAGGCTGTATAAAAAAAATCACCACTGAATGGCTAATCGACACAATTAGTCAGTCCCTGCGGAAGAAACAATACTAAGTCGCAGAACAGGAAGATACTGTCCAATCAACATGAAATTTTCCCAAAAAAGGCTATACAACCCAAAACAAATTTCACCACTGAATGGCTAAATCAGCGCAATTATTCCCTTTCCCTCCCTAAAGAAGAGACTGGACCAAGTCACAGAGCGGGAAGATACAATACAATCACCGAGCAATTTGCCAAAAAAAGGCTGTATTAGCCCCAAATTTTTTACCACAGAATGACAATGTAAAATCACCACACAATGGCTAATAAGTCCTATTCTTTTTTTCCCCACTAATAAACCCCCCAAAAAAGGCTTTACTACACGTAACTGCAGCGCTATACACTGAATAAAACTTTTTTTGCCACTAACACACACCAAAAAGGGATGTAATTTTCCCACTTCACCACACAACTTCTAATAAGCCCTTTTTTTCCCACTAATACACACCAAAAAAAGGCTTTAGTATATATAATTGTGGCAGCACAAGAGCTAATAAGACCCCAATAATTGGCATTACAGAAGTATGATCTTTTGCAAACCTGAAATGAGCAGCTGTATCATCTCAATTTTGAAGCCGAGTCATTGCACCAAGGTGTAATAGGATTGTTCCCATTACCCAGGCTCTAAACACCCCTATTGAACCCTGTTCTGCTTCAATACTTTCCTCCCTATCCTTTTCCTACACTTCTATTGAGCAATATATAAGTTTGAAAGTCTTTTCTACCACTTTCCCTAGTGCCTGCTAACGTCTCTCCCTGCACTAAGTTCACTGGAGAATGGCAGAATTCAAGATGGCTGAGGCTATTTATAGGGCTGTGACATTACTGGGCTGGCTGTTGATTGGCAGCATGCATGGCACTGTGGGTGACCCCTCGTTCCCAGAGTTCCTTGCTCCATGTCCTAACACATGCAGCAGCCATTTTAGGAAAAGAATGTGATTCGCTGCCACGAAGCATCAGGAAATTCAGATTCAGTGCGAATCGAATAAATCCTGAAATTCGGATCGAATTCCACTTTGTCAGCTTCGATTAGCTCATCTCTAGTAATTGTCTTTGGGAACCTGTAAATGAACCTGTTTCCTTTGTTAGATCTACAGGTTTCAGTTTCCTAGTCTATATCTGCATAGTTGAAGTCCCCCATAATAAAGACCTCATTATGTTTTGCCATCTCATCTATCTTGTTTAGTGGTAGATTTTCTGTGGACTCTGGTATATTAGTGGCTTATTATAAACTTCTATGAGCATTTTATTATTGTTTTTGCCTCCATGTATTTCTACCCACAGTGACTCTTCATGTTCATATCCCTCACTTAGCTTCCCGGAGTGTGGGCTTTAGACAGGACTTTACATAAAGGCAAACACCTACCCCTCTCCGGTTCTGATGATCCTTTCTAAATAGAGATGAGCGAATAATCCAAAATTCCCTTCGGCGAATGTTCGACGAATTTATGACAAGATTCATTCTTAATACGAATTTATTTGGTCAAATTTTCGTTCAAAAATAATCGTTGTTTTGTGAACATTCCTACACAAATTACGAGCATAAAGTCAGCGTTGTTAAAAGTACGCAATGCGTAAGCATTAGCGTACAAAGTGTCTACGAATCCTTAGCGTACTATTGACTTGCGATTGCGTCATACGCACAAGGCTAGGCCGTGGTGTACAGTCTTTAGAGGCAGTCCATATGAGGTAGAAAAATAAGGTGCTAGCTATCTGGCTATATGCATAATTCACTAAAAACACCGTACAATAAGTGCATTAATATAGGACACATTGCAGTACCTGAAAAAGAATACACACAATGGGCTAAAGTGCTTGAACGTTGCTGAACCTGTAAAAACATTATTGCTAAAATACAGCAAAGACAGTATGCAAACATTTTAGTGCATTTTCACATTTGCAAGCATAAATGGCCCAGATATACGTTTGAGTCTCTCCTTATGGCTGCTTGATAATAAAACACTGGAACACAGTCCAAAATGCAATTGTATACCAAGTGAGGTAATTTTGTAATCCAAACAGATGACGTGTAATCCACATGGATGATATAAAATAGCAGAAAATAGAGAACCCTTTTTGCAAAGCAGGCTCCTAAATAACCTGAGAAGGGGGGAAAAGGAAAATAGGTGCGATTAGGCGCAACTAGGAATTTTCAGCAGAATGGGGGGAGTCCTGACAAGCCATGCCCATTTGGGTGAGAGTCAAACAGGGAGAAAAATAAACTAAACAAACAAAAAAAAGTGCCAACTATATCTCACCCGTCAGGTGAAGTCCATGGTGTGGCTCCCATAGGTCCTCTTGAAGTGTCATTTAAATCAGACAGCCAGGAGTTGGCTTCCTCAGATGAGAGACCTGAAGTTCTCCTCGCTTGAGCTACTGCTGAAAGACATGAGAGGACGCTCCTGCCTCCTGTAGGCCAAGCTCGCTGCCGTGGTGGAGCTCCACTGCCCTCGTCTTCTGGAAGTCGGATTTGACCGGGTCCGGGTGATGGTCACGCTGGCGAGCACTGCAGCCACTTGCGCTTTTCCGAATCCTCCTGCCACCAGTGATCCACTAGTACCAACTACCGTGGAAGATGAAGCCAGCAGCAGCCAGGGGAGCTGGGGCTTCTTACCCCTTAAGGACTTCTGGCTGTAGCGGTGGAGGCAAGGTTGCACCCAGGGAAGAAGCCCCAGCTCCCCTGGCTGCTGCTGGCTTCATCTTCACGGTAGTTGGTACTGGTGGATCACCGTGGATTGGAATGTAAATGATGACGTTGTCAGCTGACCCAGCTGAGAGGACTGTGATGGTGGTGTGGTGGCAGTCCAGGTATCAGAGGCACCAGCTGTGGCTGTGGCTTATCCCTGAAGCGGAGGGTGCCATCTGGTGACTCCTGAAGGCAGCGCACCGGTACTTCGCCTGGTGGTTCCTCTGGCCAAGCTTCAGATGGTGATGTTGGGACCAGGGGCTTAGGCAATAAGGTAACCCCGGCAGTAAAGGGGCCTTTCAGGGATGCAATGGGGGTGTACTCCACTGATCCCCCACGTACAGGCTGTGATGGAGTTGGGGCAGGTACGGCCATTTAACTGACCTGCATCCCACGAAGTACTCCTTGCCGTCCTCGTCGTCCGCCAGGAAGCCAGAGCCTCGCTCCACCGAAAACCACAGGACAGTTCCCTTTCGGCACTCCAAAGTAGGATCTCCCAGCCTAGGATGGTCCAGTACCTGGATGACCCAGTCCTCTACCGCATTCTTGTAGTCCCAGAGGGTCTGTGCGTGGGCCGTCACCGATGCTGGCACAATCGGGTTCTGCAGTATGGAAGTTGTTGATCTCCTCCTGGGCGGTGAAATGGATGCTCCAGCCTCCTCCGCCGCACCAGCCACTTCACAACGAGCCGCCTCACCAGCCGGCAAGGAGAATATGGACACTGAAGACCCTGATGTCCGGAGCGGGCAGTGGTTTGCGGAATTCGTCCCCAAAGACCATTTCACTCCACTTCGGACGCAATTCTTTAGCCATGTTTGCTGTACTGTTCAGTGTTCAGCGCTGGTCTAAACTGGTTCAGAGGTGAGAGGAGTAATGAGGGAGGAGTCTTTAATCCCTATATGTGCCAATAGTTAGTTCCTGGTGGGCCGGGCTGGTTTTTTATCTTCACTTTCCCGCTCTTGAAGGGGTGTATCGTTATTTTCCCGCTTCACGAAGAATGCATACATTACGTACGTAGCATACGTATCGTACGTAGCGTTAGCGGTCAAAATTTTACGAAAAATACGAAGCGAATCAAAAAAAATCTGGATTCGCTTTGGAGTAGAAAATTTGTAAGATTCGATATGAAGCGACGAATAGATTCACTCATCTCTATTTGTAAACAGACTGTAACCCTGTACATTAAGTGCCCAGTCATAGCTATCATCCAGCCATGTCTCAGTTCTTCCCACTATGTCATAGTCCTCCTCACACATCACTAATTCCAGTTCACCAGTTTGAGTAGTCAGGCTTCTGGCATTAGTGTACATACAATTAAGAGGTTTTTGCATATTTTTTACCCTACACCTTGAACTGTTCTACTCCCTCCTTCCATTCCTCCCCTAGTTTCATTACCACCCCAGGTCTCTATCAGCACCATCTTCCCCTCCTATAATGTAATTATCCTACCCCCCAGTCACTAGTTTAAACACTCCTCTAACCTTCTAGCCATCTTCTCCCAAAAAACAGCTGCAATTTCCTCATTGGGATGCTGCCCATCCCTACGATAGAGCCTGTAGCCGACAGAGAAGTCGCCCCAATTCTTCAGGAACCCCAACCCCTCCTTCCTACACCAGTTCTTGAGCCATTTGTTAACCTCCCTAATCTCCAACTGCCTTTCTTGTATGACTTATGGTACCAGTAGTATTTAGAAAAACACTACCTTTCATGTTCTTTCCCTAAGCTTGTCACCTAAACCAATATACAACACTGAATATATTAGAAGATTCCTGAATACATGTGTAATAATAATGGTATTCATTGGTATTATCAATAATCAAGGGTATATAATTAAACTGATATTACTTGTTAAAAGGTTTACACTGAAGATATCAAAAGGTTTATATTGAAGACAATATCTACAAATTAAAGCTATTCAAAAAAATGTAACATAGTAACATAGTAACATAGTTTATAAGGCCGAAAAAATACATCTGTCCATTCAGTTCGGCCTGTTTTTCTACAAGTTGATCCAGAGGAAGGCAAAAAACCCTGTGAGGTAGAAGCCAATTTTCCCCACTTTAGGGAAAAAAATTCATTCCCGACTCCAACCAGGCAATCAGAATTACTCCCTGGAACAACGACCCATCTCTAGTAACTAAAACCTGTAATATTATTACACTCCAGAAA
>ONZH01018886.1:0-53504 GCA_900303285.1 Rhinella marina | reverse complement strand
ATGCTGCCATAATACCATCCAAATATATACTCTCATATTGTGCCTAAATATTACCACTGTGTGGTGCCAAAGAAATGACATAGAGTGCTCATAATACTGCCAGACAGCGACCACGCTGTACTACTACTGTACAGTGCTCACATAACACTTTTATATTGTGTCCACATGACACTAATATACAATGGCAATATTTAATACTGATCTACAGTGCTCATATAATACCAGTATACAGTGCTCATATAATACTGTCATACAGTGCCCTCATAATACTATATTAAAACCGTCACATAGTACTGCTGTACAGTACTCACATATTACTGTTCTAGAGTTCCCACATAATACATTACCCTCATAGTACTGCTCTAAAGTGCTCCCATAATACTGTTATACAATGCCTACATAACATTATTATACAATGTCCACATAGTACTGCTGTATAGTTCTCACAAAGTACTGCTGTAAAGTGCTTACATAATACTGTTATACAATGCCCACATAGTACTACTGTAAAGTGCTCCCATAATACTGTTATACAATGCCTACATAACATTATTATACAATGTCCACATAGTACTGCTGTTTAGTTCTCACAAAGTACTGCTGTAAAGTGCTTACATAATACTGTTATACAATGGCCACATAGTACTACTGTAAAGTGCTCCCATAATACTGTTATACAATGCCTACATAACATTATTATACAATGTCCACATAGTACTGCTGTATAGTTCTCACAAAGTACTGCTGTAAAGTGCTTACATAATACTGTTATACAATGCCCACATACCACTGTTATATACAGTGCCCACATAGTACTACTGTAAAGTGCTCACATAATACTGTTCTAGAGTTCCCACATAATACTGTAATACATTGCCCCCAGAGTACTGCTGCATAGTGCACCCATAATACTGTTATACAGTGCCTACAGAACACTGTTATACAGTGCCCACATAGTACTGCTGCAAAGTGTTCACAACGTACTGCTGTAACATACTCACATATAATAATACTGTTATATGTTACCCACATAGTACCGCTGTATAGTGACAACATAATACTGTTGTACAGTGCCCACATAGTACTGGAGCAAAGTGTTCACAAAGTACTGCTGTAACATACTCACATACTGTATAATATTACTGTTATATGTTGCCCACATAGTACCGCTGTACAGTGACAACATAATACTGTTGTACAGTGCCCACATAGTACTGCTGGAAAGTGTTCACAAAGTACTGCTGTAACATACTCACATACTGTATAATAATACTGTTATATGTTGCCCACATAGTACCGCTGTACAGTGACAACATAATACTGTTGTACAGTGCCCACATAGTACTGCTGGAAAGTGTTCACAAAGTACTGCTGTAACATACTCACATACTGTATAATAATACTGTTATATGTTGCCCACATAGTACCGCTGTACAGTGACAACATAATACTGTTGTACAGTGCCCACATAGTACTGCTGTAAAGTGCTCACATGATACTGTTTTTCAATGCCCACATAATACTGGCATACATAGCCCACTTAATACTGCTGTACAGTTCCCACACTACAGTACTCTTATATGATGCTCATATAGTACTGCTTTACGGTGCTCACATAATACTGCTATACGATGCCAAAATAATACTGTTCTACAGGTTTTTCAGTAGCATGTGCTTACATTTCTACAAGACCCGTTCACATATATGGACTAGTCACAGAATTGTCAGCAACAAATCTGCAATGTGTGAATTACTGTACCCTTACACAGTGCCCTCATAATACTGCTATACAGTGCCGACATAATACTGCTACATAGTGCTCACATAACCCCGTCATGTAGTGCACGCGTGACTGTTATACAATACGCACATAGCAGTGCTAGACAGCGCTGACATAACACTGAGAAGGTATGTTCCATGCTGATTTTCCACAGTTCAGGATCAGTTCCAGACATCTTAGTGCGGTTGTTTCTGTAGCAGGTGCATGGATTTTTGCATGTGTGACCAAAGGGGATTGGGTTGGATTAGAGGCGTGGCTTTAAGTACTTGAGTACCCCTGCCATATAGTATTTAAATAACACCTCCATATGATAGCACAGGTGGCACTATGATGGCAGTGTCAGGTATTGCAGTGCTGCTCTATTGAAGTGAAGGTGGCTCGACTGCAATACCGCTCACAACCTGTGGACAGGTGTGGCGCTGTTTTTGAATGAAATCCGTCATACAGGAAAAGGGTTGAAGGCGGCGTACATACTGCTGAGTCAGTGGTGCTGTCAGATCAATGCCGCATAGTGGTGCTAATACGGTTATTCCCGCCAACCCGCGGCAGTCGCCTGTTCCCCGGTGTCTGGAGTAGACGCGTCGCTCTGTTAATCCCTTCAGGCTCGTTTTCCAGAGAAATTAATTATACTCATCCCGTTTTCCTGCTCGTTCAGGCGTCATGTGATGCGGCGAGAAGCCGGGAATCAATACTGTAATCTTTTAACAACTCCGCTGCTTGGAAGCTCAAGAGCAGGTCTCCATCTCACTGTATAGCGGGAACTACAACCCCTAGTGTGTTCTGTCACCCAGCTTTTCCAGACTCGTGGGCAGCTAAGGGTTAAGGGATTGTGCCCAGAACAGGGGCAGCAGGGAGCATTTTTCCGTTGTGCACTGGTACTGTGCCAGTTAGTTGAGTGCTGGGTAAGTGTGTTTTCAGAGCACACTATGGCGGTATTATTTGCATTCTGTTATTGAACACTAAGGCTGAACGTAGGGCACAATGATTGGGCACTCTTATTTGGCACTATTAGTAAAATTAATTGGTTACCATATAGCGGTACTTCTAGAAAGCGAAAGGCGCTGTTATTTGGTTACTCTATGGCAGCACTACATGGGAACTGTTTAGTGCTGTTATTTGCTTACTGTATGGTGGTGCTACTTGGGAACTATTTAGCATTGTTACTTGGTTACTCTGTGGTGGTGCTTCATGGGAATCATTATTATTTGGTATTTTTTTCCTTTTGGTAGCTGTTTAGCATTGTTATTTGGTTAGTATATGGCGGTGGTATTTTGGAATTGTTTAGCATTGTTATTTGAGAACTGTATAGAAATGCCACTTAGGAACTGTTTGGCACTTTTATTTGGTCACTGTTGGCGGTTTCACTTGGGAGCTGTTTAGCATTGTTATTTGATTGCTGTATGGCGGTGCTATTTGGGAGCTCTTCATCCCTATTATTTGACTAGATTATGGCAGTGCCACCCGGGGACTGTTTGACACTGTTATTTGGTCACTGTGTGGCGGTTTCACTTGGGAGCTGTTTAGCATTATTTGATTGCTGTATGGCGGTGCTATTTAGGAGCTTTTCATCCCTATTATTTGCCTAGATTATGGCAGTGCCATCTGGGGACTGTTTGACACTGTCATTTGGTCACTGTATGACGGTTTCACTTGGGAGCTGTTTAGCATTGTTGTTTGATTGCTGTATGGCGGCGCTATATGGGAGCTCTTCATGGCTATTATTTGGCTAGATTATGGCAGTGCCACCCGGGGACTGTTTGGCACTGTTATTTGGTCACTGTGTGGCGGTTTTAATTGGGAGCTGTTTAGCATTGTTATTTGATTGCTGTATGGCGGTGCTATTTGGGAGCTCTTCATCCTTATTATTTGCCTAGATTATGGCAGTGCCACCTGGGACTGTTTGGTACTGTTATTTGGTCACTGTGTGGCGGTTTTAATTGGGAACTGTTTTGTAGGATCCTTGATTTTGCTTCAATTTTAAACCTATCTTACTGTTGCTGAACTTTTTTGCTCGTGGGCCACCACAGATCTTGATCGGGCCCTATGCATGAAAAAATTCACCTCCTCAAGTGGGCCCACCTAAACTCGAGACCGCAGGATACTCCTGAAACTGTAATGGCCATTACTATAGTAATCACACAGCCTCGTCTCGTCGATGTGAAGTCCACACCGCACGCTCTCACTTTGTTTAACTAATGGCCAGCTGATTGGACGGGGTGGGGGCGTCACACATGGGGGGGGCACGGGTGCTCCTGTGATGTCATAATAAACATTAAATAAATATTCATCACCTACACAAATAAAGACTGAGAGCTCATTCAATAAAAAAAATATACAGTCTGTCCTGGTGGTTTCATGTTCCATCACCCGGAGGAAGGACTTCGAGAAGAAGAAAGGTCTTCTCAGGCAGGTGGATGTCGTCTCGTTGACTTGTCGTATACTTTCCAGATGGTAATACTTCTTGGTGGCTTTGGTACTTACAGTACTTTCGAGACAAGATGAGGAGGAACTGAAGACAGCATATAATACTGCCACATGTATGCAGGGTCCCTGACTGTAGCGGTATAGTTGCTTCGTGAGGCTTCATGATTGGTGGTATGGATCACTTGGTTAAATGGCCAATGTTGGAAAGCCAGTACCTTCTACTTCAAGGGGTTGTCCACTTTGAATAATATCCAATCACAAGGTTTCCTGGTGTGGGCCTCCCCAGCAATGAGTTGCAATGTTTGGTGGAATCGGTCAGCAAGTGTTCAATTAAAGGACTGATAGCAACTAAAAAAGTTAGGGGGAAAGGGTCCTTGAAGGTGACATCTAGTCCATGGTCTTCATGATTGGTAGTGGTGTATTAGTTAAAGGGCATCTGTCAGCAGTTTTGTACCTATGACACTGGCTGACCTGTTACATGTGCACTTGGCAGCTGAAAACATCTGTGTTGGTCCCATGTTCATATGTGCCCGCAATGTTGAGAAAAATGATATTTTATTATATGCAAATGAACCTCTAGGAGCAACAGGGGCATTATCATTGCACCTAGAGGCTCTGCTGTCTCTGTAACTGCTGCTCCCTCTCCACTGATTGACAGGACGAGGCAGTGTAAACGTCATCACCTCTGACGATGTCAATCAAAGTGGAGAGGACGCTGCAGTTGCAGAGAGAGCAAAGCCTCTAGGTGTAATGGCAACGCCCCCATTGCTCCTAGAGGCTCGTTTGCATATATTGAAACATCATTTTTCTCAGTAATGTGGGCACATATGAACATGGGACCAACACAGATGCCTTTAATTGCCAAGTGCACATGTAACAGGTCAGCCAGTGTCATAGGTACAAAACTGCTGACAGATGCCCTTTAATTGAGCCTATGTTGTGAAGTCAGTGCCTTCTAAGCTGTGTGCCACCATCCATTCATCCCATTAGTTGTCCATATTATCATACCATATAAATATCAGAAGCACCATGTTAGTTTTGAGTGGTAAGTAGAATCGCGATTGACCACTGAATTTTTACATTTCTCTGAACTTTCCATAATGTATTTTTTAGAGAAAAAAATCTGATTAATAAAGCAGCTTGAGATGTAGCAGAGTCATGTGACCCACAGGTGAGGCAAACCGCTTTCTAGGGAAAGGCCGCCAAAAAGCTACAATGTTTCATCTCAGTTTCTTCCCTGCAATTAGTCTGTTTTAGATTGCTCAAACCATCAGCTCAAGGTCAGATGGCAGCGAGTAAAGCTGGCCATAGACATTAGATAAAAGTCATCCGCACTCGGTGGGATTGGCTGATGATCTAATTGACATGTTAATGATGAAGTTTTAAGAAATAAAGAGCTCACACCACGCCTGTATGGCCCTCGTCTAGGGCAGAGCACAGCTCTATTAATCAGATTTTTTGGGAACACACTCCAGATATACTGCAGGTCCAGGAATGTTCTGTGAGAGGCTCTGGATTTAGAAGAGATGTGTATTGTGACATGAGATATGTCGGCAGATGCCGTCCAGAACACGGCCGCGCAGACATGTTTCCACATAGCACGTCTGCCGCACTCGTGCATTTCTCAGTACATCATCATGTTTCAGGAGACCCCGGCGCGAGGACAAGTGGATTAATCGGATTCTCTCATTGTAATTCATCTTTGTTTCAACATCTGTCTCCGATGGGAGCGAGGGATCTCATCCGGTGACTGTTAGAATTGTCCTCCCCCATGTTCATGCGCTGCTTGTACTGTAAATAAGCCTTTCCAGAGCTGGGGATGAAATAATAGGATCTATGGTGTACAGGAATACAGTAACAGTTTAGCGGTCTGCAACTCGGACATCTGTAACACATCTTTATTATTTGTTACTAAATGGAAACCATCAGCAAGCAGCCTGGTTGCTGTTTAAGAATCTTGCTGTGGAGATTCCTGTGCTAATTCAGTTTATTCAAACGTACCTGCTGTTCATTAACGCGTAAACCACCAAATAGTCTGAGTTTTGATAAGCAGGAGGGTTAGAAAATCAAAACTCCTTTCCAAACAGCGCCCCCCATGGGTTGTGTCTGGTATTGCAGCTCAGCTCCATTGAAATGATTACAATACCACATAAAACCTGTGTGGACAATCAGACCCACATCCTCAGGAAACCACTGTGCATTCATATTACAACATGTAGACATTTTATAAGAACAGTATGCTGATGGTTTCCACTTATCTTCCCTTCTCATTCTGCCTTTAGTATTTAAAAAGCAGGAATAGGCAAATGTGAGAATCTCATTTTCTGTACAGGACATTGCTGAATAATCACTCTGATGACTGTTTCCTTTTTGTATAGACAATATAAAGCACCACCTGTGTAGTGGGTAGGCGGCAGATATTTTACATGTTCATGGGAACCTTAGGCTACTTTCACACTAGCGTTTCTTTATTCCGGTATTGAGCTCCGTCAAAGGGGCTCAATACCGGAAAAAAACGCTTCAGTTTTGTCCCCATTCATTGTCAATGGGGACAAAACTGAACTGAAGACAACAGAGGCTCCTGAAAGCATTCCGTTCCGTCTTCAGACCGGAGAACAAACCGCAGCATGCTGCGGTTTGCTCTCCGGTCCAGGCATCCGCACCAAGACGGATCCGGAATGACCCCCAATGGAAGTCAATGGGGACGGATCCGTTTGGTGTGGACACACCAGTAATCCGGATCTGTCCTCCATTGATTTCCAATGGGGGGTCATTCCGGATCCGGCATACATACACACAGACTACATACAAACAAACATACAGACATATAGACATACAATACAAACATACAGACATACATACATACTCACATACTCCCGGGACGCCGGCAGCAGGTCTTCACGCGCCTCCTGCACGCTGCGATGACGTTTCCCCCACTGCGCCCAGCAGAGGGCGCTGTGGGGAATCGTCATCACTGCGCGCAGGAGGCGCGTGAAGACGTTCTGCCGGCGTCCCGTGAGTATGTATGTATGTCTGTATGTTTGTTTGTATGTAGTCTGTGTGTTGTTTTAATGTGTGTCATGTGTGGGGCCGGAGCGCTGCTCCGGCTCCACACATGTATAGCGTTAGCACGGATCCGTCGGCACCCTTTAGGTGCCGGATCCGTGCTAACGCTAGTGTGAAAGTAGCCTTAAAGGGGTTTTCTGGGAGTCAACTACTGATGACCTATCCTTAGGATAGGTCATCAGTATCTGATCGGTGGGGGTCTGATCAGCTGTTTGAGAGGGCACCAGCTCTCCCGTGAGCGCCAAGGCCATCTCTATAGTGGCCGTGATTGGTATTGCGCTCACTTGACTGAGACTGGGACTGAGCCGCTCCTAGGCTCCTAGGCCACATGACCGATGAAGGTGACGTCATTGGCCTAGGAAAAACTAAGAGAAGGTAGCGGCACTCATGGAGCACTGGTGCCTTCTCAAACAGCTGATCGGCGGGGATCCCGGGTGTCGGACCCCCACCGATCAGATACTGATGACCAATCCTGAGGAAAGGTCATCTGTAGTAAAATCCTGGAAAAAACCCTTTAAAGGGGTTGTCCAAGATTAGAAAAACATGGCAGCTTTCTACTACAACAGAGCCACAGCTGTCCACAGGTCATCTGAGGAGGCTTTCCCCAGGAGGGCTGCGATCCCAGGGCTTCAAAAGCTCCCTGCATGGTGATCGGGGGAGCCGTTCATTGTCTGCGATAGCAGTTGTAGTTCCAATGGAGCCCTGCAGGGGGCAAGGTAAGAACGTAGCAAATCTGCAATGGCAATTCATTGCAATGTAAGGAGAAGTGATCTAATATCTGCTTCTTATAGTCACTAGGCCGACATAAAAAAAGTGTAAAAAGTTTTTTAAAAAAATAAATAAAAATTAAAATCACCCCAGTGTCCCCATGGTTAAAATAAAAATAAACAATAAAAAAGTAAACATCATAGGCATCACCGCATCCCAAAATGCCAGAACTATTAAAATCTAAAAATATTTATCCCAATTCGCCATTTTTTCGTCACTTCACCTATCCTAAAAAAAAAACAGAATAAAAAGTGATTAAAATGTCATACAGACTCCAGATCTCATAATTGTATCAACAAAAACTACAGATCGTCCCTGAAAAAAATGAGCCTAACACAGCTTCGTAGACGTAACAAAGAAAAAATTCTCATTTTTTAAAAAAAGTTGTTTTTTTCAGTATTAAAACACAGAGAAAAACAATAAATGTGGTATCTTCTGAATCCTGCTAACCCGGAAAATGAAGGTGAAAGGTCAGTTTTACTGCATAGTGAAAGTCCATAAAGCTGTGACAGAATTGCATTTTTTTTTAATCCAATTCCACCTCTTTTGGAATTGTATTTCCAGCTCCCCACTACATCGTATGCAATATAAGATGGTCCCATTAGAAAGTAGAACTTGTCCCGCCCTTGTATGGCTACGTGAACTGAAAAATAAAAAAGTTATGGAAGCGAGAAGGCAGGAAGTAAAAAAACAAAAACAAAACGTACATGCAAAAACGCAAAATCCTCCGGGGGGTCATGTGGTTAATAATTGGAGTATAGCTGTGCATGCAAGAGAAAGAGAGGGGGTTAAACTAAGAGGCAGCGCTGAAAAAGCAGATATAATCCTAAAGGGCATCTGTCAGCAGTTTTGTACCTATGAAACTGGCTGATCTGTTGGCAGCTGAAGACATCTGTGTTGGTCCCATGTTCATATGTGCCCGCATTGCTGAGAAAAATGATGTTTTAATATATGCAAATGAGCCTCTAGGAGCAACGGGGGCGTTACCATTACACCTAGAGGCTCTGCTCTCTCTGCAACAGCCGCGCCGTCTGCACTTTGACAGGACCAGGCAGTGAAAGCGTCATAACGCCTGGCCCTTTCAATCACAGAGCAGTTGCAGAGAGAGCAGAACCTCTAGGTGTAACGGCGACGCCCCCATTGCTCCTAGAGGGTTATTTGCATATGTTAAAACAGCATTTTTCTCAGCAACGTGGGCACATATGAACATGGGACCAACACAGATGTCTTCAGCTGCCAAGCGCACATGTAACAGGTCAGCCAGTGTCATAGGTACAAAACTGCTGACAGATGCCCTTTCATATTTGGTATATGCTGTTGTCATATTAGACAGACTGGTTGCCAGGATACCCAGCCCCACAACTGCAGGCTTTTATATGGGGTTTCTGGGTAATGTGTGTCCTTAGCAACCTGTCAGTTCAAGGCAGAATTGGAGGGGCAAAGGAGGGTTTTGTTTTTTTTTTTGTCTAACCATGAGTCTTGCTGCCCTAGTAATCAGATTTTTACATTTAGGCGCAGCTCCCCTTTAAGGCTAGGGCTACACGGCGAAAAAAAAACCCATCATTTTTCTCAGCAATGGGGGCACATATGAACATGGGACCAACACAGATGCCTTCAGCTTCCAAAAGGTCATCCAGTTTTATAGGTACAAAACTGCTGACAGATGCCCTTTAAGGTGATACAAATTGTCCAGATACGGCAGAATCGGTACCCCCTCCATGCCCGTGCTCCTACACCTAGGCCTCTGCAGCGTGTGCTCCGATATTTACGTTATCTACGTGGTGGATATATCACGTTATCGTCAGGATCGCCGGGGATGGCAACGCCGCCGGCCGCTAATGCAATTCCAGGTAAGGAATTTGTTCTCTCGTAGGTACCATTCTCCAGCCAATCTGTTCCTCATTAGGAGGGGCAGACAGCCCGGGAAAGGGCTCAGCCTGTAATCTCCTTTCCAGTTGGTATCCATCTGCAGATGTGTAACCAGCCCTGAGTTATGCCGAGAGGACATTTATTACCGCGGCCTTGCAAGTTTTCCATCCCCAAGACGTAAGGTAGACATGGTGAAGGAAGTGCCCCCCACCCCTCGCCCTCCCCAGCACTCAGTGGTCACATTTTTAATGTCACAGAAGAGTTATATCAGGATGGTTCAGCTGTCTGGCTCCCCCTCCATCGCGCTGGGGTATGTTCGTTTATTTTACTAAGGCCTTTCTTGGAAGTCCTGATGATGATGTTAACAGCACAAAGCCATAATTGGCCCATATTAAATCAAGGAAGCGATATGTTTTGTAAAGCCGCAGCGAAGGTGCCGGGGGAGATGGAGGAAGATCGGCGGACGCTGCGCTTTCCAGCACCTTCCAATCCAAAATCTAAAGACTTTGCCATCCTGAAGTAAGGGGGAGGAAGGAACTTGGCGTCCAAATCACTTCAGCAGCTGCCCGGAGCCGAGAGGCAGCAGGTGACAGGTCTGGGTGGACTTCTTAAGTGTCACCTCCAAAGCAGAAGCAATCCAGACCCGGGGTAGACGGAGACGCTCGTGCCCCACATATTACAATACTAGCCCAGGTGGTAACATTCCCATCAGACGCCTCAATTTCATAGTATCCCCAAAATCAATGAACCCTCAATGTGTAAAACTCCTCAGGTTGTCTTCAAAAACTCAAGCTGGTCGTTAGATTTTTTTGAAAGATGGGTGGCATCCAATATGGTTCTCTTGAGGGTTATCACCCAGCTTTCCCAGGATCCTGAGCAACTAACGCGCAAAAATGTTATTCCATGTCCTGCTAGAAATGTACATGATGTAATCTGTAGCGAATGTCATTTCCTTACCAGTGTCTGTATTTGTGAGTTATATCTCCCTGATGTTTCTCATCTGTGTCATGTGACGAGCCATCAGACTCACCAGATAACACAGCATCTTATGTGTGGACAGGAAGTCTATTTCTCTACGCATTCCTATGGGAGCCTCACTCTCAGTCTCATAGGAATGAATAGAGAAGTGACTGGCTTCCTGTCCTGGGTCAGTTGGAGGTCAGGGAGTTGGTCACATGACACAGCTACAATTAGAAGAGAGGGAATAACTCACAAATACAGTCTCTGATAAGAAGATTGCATTCACTACAGATTATATCATGCACCTTTCTAACAGGTCAGAGAATAAAAATTTTTGCGGGAGTTCTTCTTTAATATTGCAATGATACACGCCCCCCGTTCTACATTTATTGTCCACCTTTTTTGACTTGCCTGAATATTTACAACCCCTACACATTTTTTGGTCTAATTATGGGTCGTGGGTTGTCCCATGAAAAATATTCTACAGCACCTGGGTCTGAATACTTTTGTAACTGCATGTCATTAAAATTTGAGTACAGCCACTGAGATATTCAATGAAACCTATCCGTATAGCACCACCTGCTGTATGTTCCTACTTCTCTGTCCACCTAGCTGAGGTGGTTTCATCCTTCAACTGCCACCAGCCATATGTCAGCTGTGACAGTTACAAGGAATAAGGAGAGGCCTCCTGAGATACGGCAGAAAAGACATGCCCATTGACAAAGGGAGCACCCCCAGAGCTGCCATCTTGAAATAAATCTAGCAGAACAATTGGAGTAATGAATGATAAGATCTCTGGATCCATGTGAGGTACAGGGCTGGTTCTGGCTTTTTTAGAAGAAGATAGTCATGTGCTTTGTCGGGAGGACTCAACCTGTCCATGGATTAAATGGATAAGTTGCAATACTTCATTTCACCAGTGGTGGCACTGCAGGGAAATTGAACACTTGCTGCTGTAAAGTTCTCCCTCAGATTAGTCGATCTCTGGGGATCTAATGTTATTAGCTTTTTTCTTTTTTTTTTAAGGTGAACTACTATCAAAGTGGACAACCCCTTTAAATTCCACCATAGAAATTCTGTTTGCTGCGGGCCGAGGTGCCTGATACTGATCTGTGGAATGAAGCTTATCCCATGGGAGATACTGATCACTTCCTCTCCACTCTTGTTCCAGTCTCATTTGTTAAGAGACCTCTTGCCCCTCGCCATTTCTTATCAGACAGCAAAGGATTTACTCGTATCCATACTCAAGATTTTCTATGATCAAAGGCGCGCAAATCTTGTGCTCTAGCATCGAGCAGGTAGAACATTTTTTTCTTAAAGGGGTTCTGCAGTTCTGTAAAACTGATGATCTATCCCCTGGATAGATCATCAGCATCTGATCAGCGGCGGTCCGACACCCGGGGCCCCCGCCGATCAGCTGTTTGAGAAGGCAGCGGCGCTGCAGGAGCGCCGCGGCCTTCTCTGTGTTTTCCTCAGGCCCAGTGACGTCACGACTAGTATCACTGGCCTGGGCGGGGCTAAGCTCTGTTCACTTGTATGGAGCTTAGCCCCGCCCAGGCCAGTGATAGTAGTCGTGACGTCACTGGGCCTGCGGTAAACACAGAGAAGGCCGCGGCGCTCCTGCAGCGCCGCTGCCTTCTCAAACAGCTGATCGGTGGGGGTCCCGGGTGTCGGACCGCCGCCGACCAGATGCTGATGATCTATCCAGAGGATAGATCATCAGTTTTACAGAACCCCTTTAAAATTAAAAGTGATTGATAGCAGAAAATGTATTACTTGACGGCCTATATTACGCTTCAGAGCTGCATTCACAATTCTTCAGGCTTCAGAGCTGAAATCTTCCAGCTTTCTCTGCCTACATACACCATGCTGTGGTGATTTGCATTCTAGGAAGTGTCCCTTTTTACACCAAACAGAAAAACTAACTGCCCAGCTCAAGGCAGTCCCGAGGGCTGTCAACAAGCTTGCTGACTGTTTCCGTTTAGCAGAATTGTTTATAATATAGGATAGGTAATGAAATGTATTTACAAAGTTTCTGAACTTTTGATGTAGGCCATATTTAAATCATTTGGCAAACTGCTAACTGTAAACCCCCCCCCCCCCCCAAAAAAAAAAAAAAGTTTGGGGGTGCTCCAATCTACTTTCCTTCTGAAAAGGATTTGCAAGCTGCACATTGTTTGGAGAGCATTGTCAAGCAGCAGCGCTCTGCCATTCAGTGTTGCCAAGTGGGTTGTACAGGGGGGCGCTCCGAGTGCCAGCTCCTTTAACCCTTTATGTACCATGCCCAACGGATTAGCGGCGCAATAATCCACAGACTTCGGATTTCTCGGAAATCTTGCGCCCGGAGACTGGCAGATAGGAGATTGGTCGCCAGCTGGGGGCCCTGTGGCGGAAAGCGAGGAGCTAAATGAATTGTGGAGAGAGGGAGCCGGGACCGAGCAGATAGGAAGAGAGCGCAGACAGTGATGGAGCGAGGAGCAGAGGGAGAACAGATGAGCTGTTTCTGGCTCTAAAAAGACATTTTCATTTCAAGAGTCTTTTTTTTTTTTTTTTTCAAAACAACCTGCGACGAGTAATGACGCAGGTTGGGAACAGCCCCGGGGGCACAGCTGCTCCCCCTCCTTCCTCCCTCTCGTGAAGAGCACAGGAAGGGGCCATGCAGGCTTCACCCTTATTGAGTCTGCTGTTTAGACTGGTAACTTTATCTCCATCTCAGCAACGAGCGGGTGGAATTGCAGGTACCAGCCAAGAGGGACTTGCTCATAGATCTCTATCTGCCGCACACAGTAACCGTTTCAGCCTTGGCCTGTACCCTGAGCCTTCTTGCGCGGCGGGATCTCCTCCAGATAGGCACTATTGCTCTATTCAATGGTTTTTTTTCTGCATTAAAGGGACAGAGTGATTTGCAAAAATCTGTCTACATAACGTGCACAGGACAGTCATTATTTTTTGGGACTAATTACTTATACTCTAGTCACATCCAAAGCTGCATTCATTGGGGCGAGATGGGGGACTGCACCATAGGATCTCACCCTTGCCATGGCTTTCCTGGAAATTCATGTTCCTGGTAGCCATTATGCATCCTGTGTCTGAATTGGCCGCCCTTTTTCTGCCAATCTCCCTTAGGCGACTTTTACACCTGCGCTTTTGTTTTCCGGTTTTGACATCCCGCAGAGGTTCTGAAAACCAGAGCAGAACGGTTCAGTTTGATTTAACGCATCAGGATGCATCCGTTCCTTTAGGGTGCGGTCGTGTTAAATCGAATTGGAACAAACCGGATCCATCACTCAAAACAAAGTAAGTCAATCCGTTTTTTGTTTTTTTTTAGGATACGAAAAAAAAACGGATCTGGCCCCATTGACTTACATCGTTTTTTTGTGACGGGTCCAGTTTGTTCCGTTTCCATGACTGTACGGTCACAAAACGGAATGCATACAGAGCATGCTCCATTCATGATACATTGGCCCAAAACGGAAACGTTTTGGCCCGGTTTTGAGATCCTCTGCCGGATCTCAAAACCAGAATGCGAAAACGCCTTATCTCCTGGCACACAAGGATATGGTGGTGCTGAGCCCCGTTCCTTTCTCCCAAAGGAGGCCTGAGCCCTGTTCCACCTCAACGTGGACGTTGTCTACCTTTCCGCCTGTCATTCTGCCTCCCACCTGCGGGAGTGCTCTTTGCATTGTCTTGATGTGGTCAGGGCAGGGTGCACTTATCTTGCCTCTTCTGAGTTCTTCAGGTGGTCAGATTCTCTGTTTGTAATTCCTGAGGGACAACACAGCATTGCTCGCGGGGTCCGATCTGCGATCATAGAATCCTACAGGTCCAAGGGGAAAAGTTTCGCCATTGGGTCACCACCCATTCCAAATGGACTGTCAACAGTGTAGTTGGTAAATTCGGCAGACCACCCACTTACAGGTGGGACTTACACAAGCTCTACTCATATGATCCTGGAACAGCCCAAATTTGCCAGGACTGTCTCTGAAAATTAGGGACTGCTGGGCAGAAGATCATCAGGTCTCTGTGTCCCACCCCCTGGGCCTTCGTGTATACCTTCTCCATATTTTACCAGATGCCATACCGTAGCATCCTCTCGGCTGTAGGGTACTCCAGGCTGCTGTGTGTTCGGAGATTAGCAGGTCGGCTCGTCTGGCTTGAAGTCCCAACTTCTTGGACTACTTTTGCATACCTCCCAACTTTTGAAAATTGCAAAGAGGGACAATGTCTGCGGTGCGCATCACGGCAGTTTTTTTCATACTAGGCCACGCCTCTAACTCCGCCCAAAGCATAATTACTGGAGCCCCTGGGGCAATTTTTTTCTTGTGTTTCAATGTCCATATAAATATTAACACATAAATCATCAGATTATAGATATTTTAAGGACCCAATTGCACCAAATAATGAAGTTCTGGTCTAATTTATAGGTAGAAACCATACAGACACTTTAGTAAGGAGCAATTTAGTAAATGTATTAATGCACATTTATGCATTAATCCTCCAGGTCAAAAAGAGGGACATTTAAGGATAAAAGAGGGACAGAGGGACTTGGGTCAAAAAGAGGGACTGTCCCTCCAAAAGAGGGACACTTGGGAGGTATGCTTTTGGACGTCCCATGGTGCTGTGGTACAATCCTTTTGTTGTTGGATTCATTGGCGGACATGGATCCTGCTTTGACTCCGCGGTTATTTTTGCGCTAGTTCAGCGGTTTTCTCTTAGGATCAAACCTTTGGGGGTTTTTTTTCTGTTATTATTTTTTTACTTTTTCCTCTTTCTTGGGGTACAACTGATTACCATAGCGTCTGCGGAGGGGTGATGGCCAGTACTTATACAGGTCTGTTCCTGCCACATGTCTTATTACAGGGACATATAGGGGCGACCATTGATAGGCTGGTGAACCGCCAGCATCCCATTAATGATGGGACATCTATGTACATACGGTATTATACACCTGTATGTGGATCAGGTGACGCTAATGGGTCAGTAATTACTTTTTCTCTATGGACATGTACACACCACTGATTTACTATTATCTCTGTGCATGCTGATTAAAGGTAGGACATTTTTGGACTAACTGCGCCATCTAGTGCACCATTATGTGTACTGCTTTTCCAGTCGGCTCAACAATACGAAATCTTGCATAACTGTATGAAAACACTCTTCGATACCAAGTTACTGGTTGGACAGGATAGCAAAAATGGCTGCCCAGGTGCTGCATGCATCCCTCGTGCGCTCACTTACCGGCCCCTGCTCTTCCATCTATATGCTATCTGGTGGCCACAGTACAGAGCCGCGCGCTTGTTCCGTTATTCTATTTGTAAGCACTTAGGGCTCATTCACACATCCGTTTCCAGAACATTTAGGGGGAGATTTATCAAAACTGGTGCAAAGGAGCTCTGAAAAATGATAGGTGGAATCTGATTGGTTGCTATGGGCAACTAAGACTGTTTACTTTACACCAGTTTTGATAAATCTCCCCTTTAAAGCCTAGGGAGGCTGTTTTTTAACGGCCAGTGAGTAGCGGCTGATAAAAAATAGGATGTGCACCTGTCTAACAGCCATTAAAAATGTGTACACTGTGTAAAAAAAGGGGGCTTTCAGGGGTTAAAAAAATACATCATCCACCTGCACGCAAGGGAAAACTTGCTCCGCACTGGAGGCAGCAGGACCTGGAGCTCCCAGTGATGTCATGTGATGTCACGAGCTTCAGGTCCTGCTGTCTCTAGTGCAGAGCAAGTGTTCCCATGCAAGTGGATGAGGCAAGTGTTTATTTATATATATATTTTTTTATTTTTGGCACTATTGGGGGTTGACGGAAGTCTGGGGGTCAGATCATGCGACTGCTATGGGGCCCAGGGTAAGAGGGGGCCCAGTCTTAGTTGGGATCATCTCCTCTTCTACTGGGGGTGAAGACTTCATCAGGACTCTACCCTATAAAGGAACAACTTTAAGCAAATGAAGCAATGGAATAAATGGTCCAAGGGTCATTGAAAAGGGTTTAGGCCGAAACCCTTCTGTCCTGTGTGCAGGGGCGGATTGGCCATAGACCTTACAGGGAAATTTCCCGGTGGGCCAATGCCCAAGGGGGCCAGCAGTGGAAGTTTTTAGGGATGTATTTTGTGATGTACTGTGATATTTGGCTCTGTTGGGGTGGTATAATGTGCCACAATATGGTATTGCTGGCCTTGCCTACTTGTGTTGGCCCTGCTTTCCATCAATTTGGAACTTACTACAAAACAGGGCCACTTTTAATATTTTTTCCAGGGCCACTTTAAGTTCCCAGTCCGCCCCTGCCTGTGTGGGGGGCCTGGTTTGATCCCTTACTTCTCTATGTACGCCACTGCTGGGGGGTATCTATTATTATTGAGGGCAATGCAGGAAAATGATATATACTGAGGACACTGGGGGACCATAAGTCTGGGGCATAAAAGGGTCCAATACTTATAGTGGCGGCACTGTGGGGTACACAAAACACGTATGCGCAAAACACAGATACCGGCCGAAAGTCTGACGCCATTTTTTTTTCACTCCTTCACAAATGTCCTACTCCTGTCCGAAAATAGACAAGTACAGGACACGTTCTGTTTTTTCGTGGCGCCGCAGCACAATGAGATGAATGGCATTTATTGCGGATCAGATGCGTGCCAAATTAGCCCCTTCCATAATGTGGAAGGTTGCCCTTTACTGACTTCGGCTACATTCATATGACAAAAAAAATGGCCATTCATTTCTATTTCTAGTCTGATTTGAGGTCGGATATGGAGGTCTGATCTGAGGTCGGATATGGAGGTCTAATCTGAGGTCAGATATGGAGGTCCGATTTGAGGTCAGATATGGGGGTCCGATCCGAGGTCAGATATGGGGGTCCGATCCGAGGTCAGATATGGCGGTCCGATCCGAGGTCAGATATGGGAGTCCGATCCGAGGTCAGATATGGGGGTCCGATCCGAGGTCAGATATGGGGGTCCGATCCGAGGTCAGATATGGGGGTCCGATCCGAGGTCAGATATGGGGGTCCGATCCGAGGTCCGATATGGGGGTCCGATCCGAGGTCAGATATGGGGGTCCGATCCGAGGTCAGATATGGGGGTCCGATCCGAGGTCAGATATGGGGGTCCGATCGGAAATATTTTTTTCTGATTTTCCTCCTCAAAAACCTAGGTGTGTCTTATAAAGCAAAAATATGGTATACTTACTGTAATGTAATTTTTTTATATATATGTATGTATTGGACATAACGGCAGTGGTAATACTTTTCCGCTAAATACTATAGCCGTTAGTACGAAGCCTTCCATTACTGGGTCTGCTTCATGGGAAGTATACCCTCACATATACCCTTAGCAGCATTGCCGGTATGTTACCGGAATGCCCGTATGCCCCATTAACTATAATGGCATCCAGCAGAGATCCAGGCGCTACAAGGCAAATAAAAAAACAAAACACTGAACGCAGAGGTTTTTATTCAGCCGATTCCCGGCATTATGCACCAGAACAGCCTGCCGGAAGGCTGTACCGCAAAGGTGAACATAGCTTGTCCAGTCAGAATGATTTAAGAGTCACTTTACATTGTAATCAGAAATGCCTTGTATAAGATCCGTCCTTCCCGTCACTTTTTTTAGGCCGTCAGGTGTCAGCAGCCACAACCTCTAGGAGCTCATCCGGTGCCGACCATGGATAATAAAAGTCAACTTGGATGAAAAACTTTTTTTTTTTTAATTATTGGGTATTGCAATTTTTAAAAGCATTACTAGAAAATAGACACTAGAGGGCGCTCCAACTACAGGAAGAACTGTCAGTGATTTTAAGTCTGTGTGCTTCTAAGATGTAACCACTAGGGGGGTATTCTGACACGCCATGAGTAGAGGCCGCCATAAACATTACATGAACGACATTCCTGTCAGTCTCAGCAGCATTGGTGGAAGGTATGAAAGAGCGGCCTGTTGAAATTCAACATGCCCGATCCTGTTGTTCTCAAAGAGGTGACTTATTGCACTCCTTCTATTAAGAGAACATGCACAACTGCGCTGGGGCCCTACATACAAGGAGGTGGGGCGGGCATTGCCATCTTTGATGAATAATAATGCTTTTATCAGATTGCTCATAAAGTACTTGTCTTATAACTGCTCACAGTCATAGGCGGTCTAGGACTAGCATCCCACTCCGCTCTGGCTCCACCGACATGGGGACAGATTTTTTGCAAGGGTCTCAAGGAGGCTCCAGATTGTGAAGTTTTGAAGTTGAGGCCAGGTCATGATTTTCCTCTGACTTGAGGGTGGCTCCATGTTGACTAAAAATTACAATAAGTAAAAACCGATATACTGCTCTGCACAGGCGGACACGACGTCTATGCCCGCCCCTGCACAGTACAGTTTCCTTTATATGGCTCCTCCCTCGAGGATCCGCACCACAAACTGTCCTGGTGTATGATTTTCTCCAGTCTTCCTGATATGTGGAAATATAATATGTAGATTTATTTCTCCATAGATCAGCACCCTGTACATTTATAATAAAAACTGTGAAATTTACCAAAAATATATTTTATTTCAAATAAAAGAAGAAAAGGGTTAGTAATTGTTCAGCATTGCTACTGCAAATCCACTAAATAGACAGACTTAAAGGGGTTGAACACACATTGGTGGCATATCGCTAGGATATGTCACCTGTCTCTAGAACAGGGCCTCAAAAGCGAAGAAGAGTGCACTGCGCATGCGCGGCCATCCTCCATTCTCTTCTATGGGAGTTCTGAAAAGAGCCAAGTGAGCACGCTCAGCTTATTTTAGGAACTCCAATAGAACTATCTATGGGTGTTTTGGAAATAGTCGAGCCGGTGCGCACCATTTTCAGCACGCCCATAGAAGTGAAAGGAGGGTGGCCGCGCTTGCGCAGTGCGTCCTCGTTCACTTTGGGAGCCCTGATAGGTGCGGGTCCCAGAGGTAGGACCTCCACCTTTCTGATATTGGTAGCATATCATGCCACGAGTGTGTGGGATGGACAAACTCTTCAAAACTTGGACTTAAAGAGGTCACCCCATCATAAGTCAACAGCATTCTTGTGATTAGTAGGGGTCCCAGCGATCAGATACTCATCATCTCTCTTTTGGAACGTTGATATGTTCTTATGATGGGACAATATGGAGCTCTGATAACATGATGATGACGCCTATACCTACCAGCGTCCAGTATAAAAAATATGGAGTTTTGGCACCATCTAGTGGACAGATTGATAAGACACTGTAACTGTAGGTCAGTAGTGGACCAAAGGACCATACACACTTAATTTCCATGAGCATAATATGTCCCAAAATTCAGGTTGTCCAGTCAGATCATCTCTAGTTCTCCACATCCAGGTTCTCCGGAGAACACACAGAATAGATCATCTCCAGTGAGTGCATCTGTGATCGAATGCTTAGATGATGAGCCCCCACCATGTTAGGAGACCAGACAGTGTCCACCGAGTTCTTTTTTGGGCTTCACAGTTAAAGAAGAACTCCAGCAAAAAATGTTTATTCTCTGACCTGTTAGAAAGGTGCATGATGTAATCTATAGTGATTATAATCTTCTTATCAGAGACTGTATTTGTGAGCTATCCCCTCTCTTCTTATTGTAGCTGGGTCATGTGACCAACTCCCTGACCTCCAACTGACCCAGGACAGGAAGCCAGTTACTTCTCTGTTCATTCCTATGAGACTGAGAGTGAGGCTCCCATAGGAATACATAGAGAAATAGACTTCCTGTCCACACATAAGATGCTGTGTTATCTGGTGAGTCTGATTGCTGGTCACATGACACAGATGAGAAACATCAGGGAGATATAACTCACAAATACAGACACTGGTAAGAAAGTGACATTCACTACAGATTACAGAGTTCTTCTTTAAGTCAACATATGATGCCACTCTCAAGGTAGGGGTCAGCTAATACATGGATGACCCTCACATGATGTCTTGATATTCCCTTGACCTCAAAAGTCTCTGGGACTACTCCGGTCTTATACATGAGTTCCAGGAGCTCACGGGCTATGGTAAAAGACTCTCTCTGCACAGTCACCTCCTTTTCTTGAGGTGAAGTTATCTCTGTTAGGTGGACATTACTAGTCATGGGGCTTGAAGGTCTTAGAACTGTGCAGTGGGGGACGTGTCCTCGTCTCTGAGTCACAACTGAGACGGAGAAGACCTCTGAAGACCTTGCGTTACTAATGTTCCTCACGTCTGTGAGAGTCTTGACTTCCATGACCTGTCTGATGACAGGACGACCTTGGCCTTGCTTTGACAGAAGAGCAATGACATTCTTAGAGAAGCAAAGAAGGGTCAGAGTTGCTTGCTCCTTGGCCACGGCCAACACTGTGATGTTCTCCTCTTGGTTCTTGGCCAATACCTCTATGGTCAGCTGTGTGGACTGAGGCTGAATGTAGAGGAGGGGGTGGAAATTGGCCTCTTTTCTGGAAAAGTTACCCAGTTTTCGGAATGGGACAAAGGCTGTGCCAGACTGGGACAACAGAGGAAGGACAGAGACAAAGATGAGAAGCAGGGTAGCCGCCAGAGCGACAGAAGGAAAGAAGTCAGAGTCCTCAGGATTCGGCGCTGTTGATGGAGAAGGGTCTGGACATCCTTCTTGGTCTTCTACTTGAAGTATCTTCTCAGATTCTGCATTTGAGACATGGTGACGGTTGTGAGACATCCTGGCTGCATCTGAGGAGACAAAATGGTGGAGGCCTTTGAAAACCTAAACCAATTCTTAAAGGGAAACTCCAACATGGACAGTATGATTGACCCCCTATGGTCTTTTGCAGCCAAACAAATACTAGAGTTGTGAGGGAACGTGGGGTCGGTGCTTTTTCCTATAGTGTGCAAGCACGACCACAGCTGCTGGATTGCAGGGTGGTCGTAACCATGGAAACGAGCTGTGTGTAATGTGATGGAAAAATGAATCCAGCCAACAAAGGAGGCAATATGGGTAATAACAATACATTAGTAAGTGCCTTGTATTAACTAACCTCTACATGATAAATGCCATTTGCTGAAGTGAGACGACCTGTCTGTTTTAGGTTATGTAATAACAATTTTGGAGCATCTATTCTTATGTCTGTATGTTGTGCCATTCCTCTATTATTCCTGCTAGAAGTTATGAATGAATTACTAGTAGTTTGTAATGAAGGTCCAGATGGGTGTCACCAGTTGGGGGTATGTCCCTACACAGTCTGACATTATCCAATCAGTGCTGCCAATGTCAGACTGTAAAGAGACATCCCCCAGCTGGTAACACCCACCTGGACCTTCATTGCAAACTACTAGTACTTCATTCACAACTTCTAGCAGGAATAATAAAGGGATGGCACATCGTAGACTCTTTAGAATAGATGCTCCAGAACTGTTGTTACATGGGGAATGCAGGTAGTTACTAAAACAGACATGTCAGGAGAGGGGACGGGTCCTCTTTAAGTCCTAAAATCTTGAAGGGGTTGTTCCCCTACTTGGCAAATCTGCCCCACAAATTAACATTTGCAGGACAATGTGGTGAATCGGGTCACGTGAGGGGCGGTTACTTGTTCTAATTTGAATATAAATGGGCATGTCTTACTTGGATGTGGGTGGGGCTTAAAATATTCAGATGTCAGCAAATATCTTAATGGCTAGGTTCATCGCTCAGGGTCTACGACAGAGACAAACCCTGGCGGAATTGTAGTGGCAGCCATTTTGCTTGCCACCCAGCTTTCCTAGGAACAGAAGTGTGGTCTGTGTGCACTAAGACATTTTGACTGGTCTCGACCCCCCCTCCCCTTTATTAATATAGTCCCTAGGGATGGTGTGAGTTAATAATGCTGCACAGAATGATAAGAATCTCGGAATAATCCTGATTATAGGCCTCATTACCATCGCCTCGGGCAGACGGAGAGGCAAGTCCCAGCACAGAACAGGAACACCTGCCCTGGTAGATTAACATATCCTTAAAAATTCAGTCGGGTGACAACCCCTGGGACCTATAGCGGCAGCCACGTTTGGTTGTCACCCAGCTTTCCCTGGAACAGATACATCTATAGACTAGAATAGACCTGTTGTTGATGTTGACGGCCACTAGTCACGTCTGCCCCCAGAACAATGTGTGACGGGCGCTGGTAGTCACCGAGGACTGGAATGATGAACAACTTGTTTGTCAGGTTACAATGTCAGAAAGTGCTTGGAATGTGGATCAATAAGACGACGGTCCCCGGAGTTACGCGTCCTCCCAAATCCTCTTCACAGCGGATATACACATTTTACCGCCACTGTGTTATACAGGGAGGGCACAAACTTTTATGGTCCGGGATCGTCCTGTCATAAAGCCGGTCAATCATTGTATGTGGAAAAGTTTTGCAACTTTCTACTGCACCCTGTGCTCCAGCACCTCACAACTTTTTTTTTTCTTTTTACGTTAAGCCATGCCTGTAACCCCACCTTATCCCCATCCAAACATGCGCAATTCTACCCCAGAGTAATAGTGCCCCTTTGTGCCCGCTACACAGTAAGGATTTATAGTAGCGATGCCGTCTTAGTGGCCTACCAAAGTAAGAATGCCCTCTTAGTGCTGCCTCCCAATAGTGATGTCCGCTTAGCGCCCCCACAGTACGAGGCCCCCATAGCGCCACCCACGCAGTACGAGGCCCCCATAGCGCCACCCACGCAGTACGAGGCCCCCATAGCGCCACCCACGCAGTACGAGGCCCCCATAGCGCCACCCACGCAGTACGAGGCCCCCATAGCGCCACCCACGCAGTACGAGGCCCCCATAGCGCCACCCACGCAGTACGAGGCCCCCATAGCGCCACCCACGCAGTACGAGGCCCCATAGCGCCACCCACGCGTACGAGGCCCCATAGCGCCCCCACGCAGTACGATGCCCCCATAGCGCCTCCCTTCATTGTGTGAAAGTCTATTTTTTCTGCATATTTATATATTTTAATATTTTTCTTAGCACACAATAGCGCAAAGATTATCTGCATATAGAAATTTCTAAAACCCAAATTGCATCAAATAATGAAATAATAAAAGGCAGGGTCTATATACAGAGAGGACCAGACAAACATGCTTTGTGTGTGCACCGTGCTGATAGCCGACGGTGGGGGGGGGGGGGGTCGTAGGGTGAATGCTGGAGCCGGGAGCTGACCGCCTCACCATTGTTTTCAGCTCCATCTGCCTCCTGAGGACACAATACAGTGGGAATCGGGACATGCAGAAACCTTCCAGGACAGTACTGCTGACTCCAGGGTGGCTGGGAGGCAGGCCTCACCATTGTCAAGATCTCTGCTTGCCGTCAGTGAATGGGGGACATCATTCCTGTTCACATCCAATACTGGAGAGTTTGCTGCAACTTGATCCAATCTAGGCAACTCCTGATACCCATATCTGACCTTAAAGGGGATGTCCAAGATTAGGAAATAAAAAAACATTGGATGCTTTCTTCCAAAAACAGCGCCACACCAGTCCATGGGTTGTCTCTTGTATTGCAGCTCGGTTCCATTGGAGCATTTGAAGCAAGAGGAAGAGCTGCAATACCGCACACAGCCTATGGACAGCGGTGGCGCTGTTTTTTGGTTTTTTTTTGGAAGAAAGCAGCCATCTTTATTCTAATTGTGGACACCCCCTTTAATCTGACTCTAGATCATGAATCTCCTCCTGTGGAAGGCCTGTGTCTTTTCACCTTATTAACACCTCAGCCAAGTCAAACATCCCTATCAGCCGGGGAGTGTGTGCACAATGGGCCACATCCATCGTCAGCTCCAGGCACGCCGCCAGGGTATAATATGCCACCTCGTCTAATTGCTCTGGGATTAGTTGCGGTGAGCGTTTATCCTGCAGCCAAGAAAGTTGCATATTCACGCCTCATTAGATGCATTTAACCAAAAATTTGGCAACCACTTAAAGGGATTGTGCGCGCCCTCATATGCGGTGGTGCACCTAGCCTTTCTGCTGCCTGAGGCAAAAACTGAAATGGCGCCACTCCCTCTCCAATGCCAATTTCTTAACCTAACCCCATCCCTTCAGCCCATGGCCTTTCGGCTGCCCCTCTCTTGCCCCTGCCTGGTGCTGCCTAAGGCCTCATTGGTGGTGAACCCCTGCTCATTATGGGGGAATGGGTCAGGATTGGTGGGGGCTGTCTAGTGGGAGAATGCGGTCGGACCCTCACAGGGGCGTAGCTAAAGGCTCATGGGCCCTGTTGCAAGAGTTCAGTTTGGGCCCCCCTTCCCTCAGTGCTCTGTGTGTCTTCTTATGCGGCACAAGGGTCTTTGGGCCCCCTCAGGCTCCTGGGCCCGGTAGCGACTGCTACCTCTGCACCCCCTGTAGCTACGCCCCTGGACCCTCATGATCAAATACTTTTCCCCTGTCCTCCGAGTGGTGGAATATGCTAAAAACATACAACCCCTTTAAGAGAGTGTTTTTTTTTTAGGTTCCTAGAATTTAGGACCATGATGCTTTGCAACATTTTCAAGCCTGGGTGCTCTTCATTGCATGATGTCGTCATAATCATTTTTTTTTTTTTTCGCTCGCACCCATAAGTGACCAGTCCAGTGGTATTGCAGCTGAGCTTTAAAATCACAGTTAAAGGGGTTGTCCAGGATTGGAAAACATGGCTGTTTTTTTTTTTAAAAAACAGCACCACACCTGTCCAAAGGTTGTGTGTGGTACTGCAGCTCATTTACTTCAGTGGAACTGAGCAGTAATACCAGATGCAACCCATTCAATGGTGAGGTGCAGCCATCTTTTTTTAAATCCTGGACAACCCCTTTAAGTAGCATAGCAGTGGGATATGCCCTCCCTTCCCACATTTCACCATAGAAATGACACCCAGGCTGCTGTGCCGACATCACCATCTGCTTCTGCTGACCCTCAGATCCTTCACACAGCATCCCTTTAAAGTTAAAGGGGTTGTATGAAATCCGAAAAACATAACTGCTTTCCTCCAGAAATATCACGCCTCTTGCCCATGGATTGTGTTTGATCTTGCAGCTCAGACCTTTATCATGTGAAGCTGCAATACTTCATACAACCTGTAGATAGGAGGGGCGCTGTTTCTGAAAGAAAGCAGCTGTGCTGTTCTAATATATTTTTATACACCCCCCCCCCTTCCCCTTCATATCTGAACGCAACGTCACACCCAAAAAAAAAGGATCTGACAATTTTTGTTTCTTTGGTGACTATTGTAGCACCTGTGCTTGCTGTCAGTGAATGAATGAATGGGTGAATAAATGTTTGTTGCAGTTCAGGTGAACCGTAGCGGGTACCATAGACTCCAGTCCCCAATTTAACCCGATGATGTCAGTTGGCAGTCTGAGCTGGCGCACTGCCCACTAACACCTTCGGTCAACCCTTGGATTAGCCTCCAGATTAAATTACTGTACTAAACAGCCTAATTAACCAGTTAATAACACAGGCTAATTGGCAAAGGCTTGTTCATCCTACTCCTAGTCCTGACAGGTTTAGGCTAGGGCTACACGACAACGGTCGCGTGTCAATTTTTTATAATGGAAATCTATGGTGTCGCAATGCGACATGCAACGTACTGCGACACGACAGTCGCACGACACATGTCGCCGTGTAGCCCTAGCCTTAAAGGGGAGCTGTGCCTAAATGTAAAAATCTGATTACTAGGGCAGCAAGACTCATGGTTAGACAAAAAAAAAAAACAAAAAAAAAAAAAAACTCCTTTGCCCCTCCAATTCTGCCTTGAACTGACAGGTTGCTAAGGACACACATTACCTAGAAACCCCATATAAAAGCCTGCAGTTGTGGGGCTGGGTATCCTGGCAACCAGTCTGTCTAATATGACAACAGATATGCCAAATATAAAAGGGCATCTGTCAGCAGTTTTGTACCTATGACACTGGCTGACCTATTACATGTGCGGTTGGCAGCTGAAGACACCTGTGTTGGTCCCATGTTCATATGTGCCCGCGTTGCTGAGAAAAATAAAGTTTTAATATATGCAAATGAGCCTCTAGGAGCAACGGGGGCGTTGCCATTACACCTAGAGGCTCTGCTCTCTGTAACTGCTGTGTCCTCTGCACCTTGATGGACAGGGCCAGGTGTGATGATGTTTTCATTGCCTGGTCCAGTCATCAAAGTGCAGAGGGCGCTGCAGTTGCAGAGAGAGCAGAGCCTCTAAGTGTAATGGCAACACCCCCATTGCTCCTAGAGACTCATTTGCATATAATAAAATATAATTTTTCTCAGCAATAAGTGCACATATGAACATGGGACCAACACAGATGTCTTCAGCTGCCAAGTGCACATGTAACAGGTCAGCCAGTGTCATAGGTAAAAAACTGCTGTCAGATATACAAATCTATATACAGTGAGCTCCCCCTAGTGGAGACAGCAGGTATTCAGAATTCTGATATTCATCTGGGCAGTAAATCAGCGTTTCCCTGTACAGATGGGATACGGGCAGGACATATCATTGCTAGATCCTTTATCTTGATAAATTGCTGGTGTTTTCCATACTTTCCCTGTGTGCTGTGAATGCTGTCCCGCGGCCGTTGGTAAACTCTACCTCACTAGCTATAAAACTAACACAACAGGTTTGCCTTCTGCCGCGTCCCTCACTTATTCTTCTGCCATGACCCGTAGTAACCCACAGAAGCCCCAGTCACTGGTACAATGGAGACTATTAAAACAACAAGCCCTGAAGTCCCGGTCGGGGGCGCAGCAGAGGCAGGATAGGCCCCCACTCCCCCCTCTTCACCCCATTTTGGCAACCATGCTTGTGATAAACTTTGGTTGTCACACGGTTTTATGGGGACCCTAGTCATTGGACCATTATCATTGCAATGCCCCCAATTTTCGGGCACTGGATGATGTTATTTTGTTTTCCATGGCAACCCTCGCCCTATGTAAGGGTCTCTATTTCCATTAGTCTGGGGCTAGGTGACAACATTGATATAAATGATGAGTAAATTGTGTCATGTGGCTTCATCTTCCAATAGAAGCAATTGTCCCCTTTGATTCAGTGGGGCTCATAGCAACCAGTCACAGTGCAGCTTTCATTTGGTATTCGACTCTTATAGAATGAAAGCTGCGCTGTGATTGGTTGCTATGGGAAACATAGACAGGTCCTGTTTTTTTACCAAGTCTATATCTATCTATCTATCTATACATATACACACATGGTATATACAGTATATATATATATATATATATATATATATATATATATATATATATATCCATAGAGCAGATCTATGAAAACAGTCTGTGGGAACAACGCAGCTTTCATTTCTCAAGAGCTGAATACCAAATGAAAGCAGCACTCTGATTGGTTGCTATGGGCAACAGGCATTTCTGGTGGAATATATAATGGCTTCTAATATAGAAAAGTCTCAAAGTTTCTATCGGATTCGTAAATTCCATCAGATCCTAGCAGGCGTAGATTTCTGTTCCTGGTGTATGGACTTTCTGAGATGCGCCAGAGTTTTTTAAAAGTTTTTATTAAAAAAGTTGTGTGTCTCTTAATAGATTTGGCATATATTACGCCAGCAGATTTTTTTCATTAAGGCTGGTGTAGAAATTTAAAGGGGATGTCCAATTATGACAACTGATGCAGGAGGACAAGTGTCTAAATGCTAGGAGGTGCTGCCGATGATGAGAATGGAGGCCTGTGCTCCCCCCTTGCAAATGGAGCGGTAAGTTGAATGAAGCACCCCTGCCTGTCGCTCCATTCAAACAGGGAGCACAGCCCCCATTCTTGTAATCGTTGGGGGTCAGACCCTACCCCGACCAGACACTTATCTGCTGTCCTGTGGATAGGGGACGAGTTGACATAATGGGACACGAACACAAAGGGGCAGGGTTTGTGCAAGTTGCCCCAAAGTAGGCAGATTGTGCCCATTTCTGGGGCAGTCCCCATGGCAACCAGAATAAAAAAAAAAACATTGTTTACACTGCTGGCTGCATACAGAGATCTGATAAGTGGTGGCCAATAGAAAAAGCTCCACACCCGAACCAAGAACAGCGGCCTGCGGCGTCTCTACGCGATCGCTGAACTGGTTTTATCGTAATCTATAGGAGAAGAAGCACATTATGCTAAATTATGCACAATCATACGTTAGATTATGGCATTCCATGTGAGGGGAATATAGAGAAATGATGGAAAATTCCACTTTGAGTATAAAAAAACAAAAACCAGAAAAGCCACCTACTTCCGTAATGGTACATTCCACACACCTATATTGCTTCAGAGCCTGGCCAGTTTGCCATTCACCCCACCCACTACTGGTGGGTGACCACTACCTAGAATCTTGGACAACCCCTTTAACTGCATGCAGATAATGCACTTTGTATTAAAGGGGTTGTCTAAGATGAGAAAAAAAGAGGGCTGCTTTATTTTAAAAAAAAAACAGCACCACCCCTGTCCACAGGTTGTGTGTGGTATTACAGGTCAACCCCAGTCACTTTAATGGAGCTGAGCTGCAATACGAGGCATAACTCATTGATGGGTGCAAGGCTGATTTTTTTGGAAGACAACAGCCATCTTATTCTAGTACTGGACAATTCATTTACAGAGACACGGTGTTATGACCAGAACTGGGTCGGAGCATGACACAAACATTCAAAGACCATAGAAGAGAGAATTTGTGTCGTGCTCCACCCACTCAGACCCTGAACTAGTCATAGCACAGTGCATCAGCCTGTGTTCCTTCAATTGCATTCATGAGCCATAATAGAGCAGGGCAGCTGCACAGCATAGTCCAGACTCGTGTCTGTCCGGCTGTTGCAAAACCACAACTCCTAGCATGATAGGAGTTGTAGTTTCACAACTGCCAGAGGTATACAGATCAGAAAACGGTGAGGTAGTCTGTATTCTGCCTATGCAAGCTAGCAAAAGGTTAAAAAACCCAAAATACTAAAAATCTGGTTGAAGATAAAGCAGAGGTGAGGGAGTACTTACCCCAACGGCACGAGAATAGTCTATGAAGCTCGGCTTCTGAAACTGATAGATGCTAAGGACACTCCCTCTCAGGTAGGGCAGGTGAATGCAGCACAGGTAACACGCCCCTGCTCACCTGGAGACTTAAAACACAGCACAGCTACCCACCCCCTACACTGTGCTATGTGCATAGAGATTCATACATCGTATCTAAACATGTATACATCTAGCTGGTGCTATAATAGATTACTGTAGCTGACACTATAATAGATTACTGTAGCTGGCACTATAATCACTGTAGCTGGCAGTATTATGGGCACTGTAGCTGGTACTATGATACGGCACTGTAGCTGGTACTATGATACGGCACTGTAGCTGGCAGTAATATGGGCACTGTAGCTGGTACTATGATACGGCACTGTAGCTGGCAGTATAATAGGGCACTGTAGCTGGCAGTATAATAGATCACTGTAGCTGGCACTATAATAGAGTACTGTATCTGGCAGTATTATGAAGTAATGTAGCTGGCAGTATTATAGGGCACTAACTGGCACTATAATAGGGCAATGTACCTGGCAGTATTATATGACTCTATAGCTGGCAGTATTATGGGGCACGGTAGCTGTTACTATAATAGGGCTCTGTAGCTGGTACTATAATAGAGCACTATAGCTGGTATTATAATAGGGCAATGTACCTGGCAGTATTATGGGGCACTGTAGCTGTTACTATAATAGGGTTCTGTAGCTGGCAGTATAATAGAGCACTTTAGCTGGTACTATAATAGAGCACTGTAGCTGGCAGTATAATAGGGCACTGTATCTGGCAGTATAATAGAGCACTATAGCTGGCACTATATAATAGGACACTGTAGCTGGCAGTATAATAGGGCACTAGCTGGCAGTATAATAGAAAACTATAGCTGGCAGTATAATAGAGCGCTGTAGCTAGCCCTATAATGGAGCACTGTATCTAGCAGTATAATAGTGCACTGTAGCTGGCAGTATAATAGAGTACTGTAGCTGGCAGTATAATAGAGCACTGTAGTTGGCACTATAATAGTGCACTGTAGCTGGCAGTATAATAGAGTACTGTAGCTGGCAGTATAATAGAGTACTGTAGCTGGCAGTATAATAGAGCACTGTAGCTGGGATTATAATAGGGCATTGTAACTGGGAGTATAATAGAAAATTGTAGCTGGCAATGTAATAGAGCACTGTAGCTGGCAGTATAATAGAGCACTGTATCTGGCAGTATAAAAGAGCACTGTAGCTGGTACTATAATAGGATAATAGGGCACTGTAGCTGGCGGTATAATAAAGCACTGTAGCTGGCACTATAATAGAGCACTGTAGCTGGCACTATAATAGAGCACTGTAGCTGGCAGTATAATAGAGCACTGTATCTGGCAGTATAAAAGAGCACTGTAGCTGGTACTATAATAGGGCACTGTAGCTGGCAGTATAATAAAGCACTGTAGCTGGCAGTATAATAAAGCACTGTAGCTGGTACTATAATAGGGCAATGTACCTGGCAGTATTATGGGGCACTGTAGCTGTTACTATAATAGGGTTCTGTAGCTGGCAGTATAATAGAGCACTTTAGCTGGTACTATAATAGAGCACTGTAGCTGGCAGTATAATAGGGCACTGTATCTAGCAGTATAATAGAGCACTATAGCTGGCACTATATAATAGGACACTGTAGCTGGCAGTATAATAGGGCACTAGCTGGCAGTATAATAGAAAACTATAGCTGGCAGTATAATAGAGCGCTGTAGCTAGCCCTATAATGGAGCACTGTATCTAGCAGTATAATAGTGCACTGTAGCTGGCAGTATAATAGAGTACTGTAGCTGGCAGTATAATAGAGCATTGTAGTTGGCACTATAATAGTGCACTGTAGCTGGCAGTATAATAGAGTACTGTAGCTGGCAGTATAATAGAGTACTGTAGCTGGCTGTATAATAGAGCACTGTAGCTGGCAGTATAATAGAGCACTGTAGCTGGCAGTATAATAGAGCACTGTAGCTGGGATTATAATAGGGCATTGTAACTGGGAGTATAATAGAAAATTGTAGCTGGCAATGTAATAGAGCACTGTAGCTGGCAGTATAATAGAGTACTGTAGCTGGCAGTATAATAGAGTACTGTAGCTGGCAGTATAATAGAGCACTGTAGCTGGCAGTATAGTAGAGCACTGTAGCTGGCAGTATAATAGAGCACTGTAGCTGGGATTATAATAGGGCATTGTAACTGGGAGTATAATAGAAAATTGTAGCTGGCAATGTAATAGAGCACTGTAGCTGGCAGTATAATAGAGCACTGTATCTGGCAGTATAAAAGAGCACTGTAGCTGGTACTATAATAGGGCACTGTAGCTGGCAGTATAATAGAGCACTGTATCTGGCAGTATAAAAGAGCACTGTAGCTGGTACTATAATAGGGGCACTGTAGCTGGCGGTATAATAAAGCACTGTAGCTGGCACTATAATAGAGCACTGTAGCTGGCACTATAATAGAGCACTGTAGCTGGCAGTATAATAGAGCACTGTATCTGGCAGTATAAAAGAGCACTGTAGCTGGTACTATAATAGGGCACTGTAGCTGGCAGTATAATAAAGCACTGTAGCTGGCAGTATAATAAAGCACTGTAGCTGGTACTATAATAGGGCACTGTAGCTGGCAGTATAATAGAGCACTGTAGCTGGCAGTATAATAGAGCACTGTAGCTGGTACTATAATAGGGCACTGTAGCTGGCAGTATAATAGAGCACTGTAGCCGGTACTATAATAGGGCACTGTAGCTGGCAGTATAATAGAGCACTGTAGCTGGTACTATAATAGGGCACTGTAGCTGGTACTATTAATAGGGCACTGTAGCTGGCAGTATAATAAAGCACTGTAGCTGGCAGTATAATAAAGCACTGTAGCTGCACTATAATAGAGCACTGTAGCTGGCAGTATAATAGAGCACTGTAGCAGTATAAATAGAGCACTGTACCTGGCACTATAATCGAGCACTGTAGCTGGTACTATAATAGAGCACTGTAGCTGGCAGTATAATAGAGCACTGTAGCTGGTACTATAATAGGGCACTGTAGCTGGCAGTATATAATATAGCACTGTAGCTGGCACTATAATAGAGTACTGTAGCTGGCAGTATAATAGAGCACTGTAGCTGGTACTACTGTAAGCTGGTACTATAATAGGGCACTGTAGCTGTAGCTGTACTATAATAGGGCACTGTAGCTGAGCACTGTAGCTGGTACTATAATAGGCACTGTAGCTGGCAGTATAATATAGCACTGTAGCTGGCACTATAATAGAGTACTGTAGCTGGCAGTATAATAGAGCACTGTAGCTGGTACTATAATAGGGCACTGTAGCTGGCAGTATAATATAGCACTGTAGCTGGCAGTATAATATAGCACTGTAGCTGGCACTATAATCGAGCACTGTAGCTGGTACTATAATAGAGCACTGTAGCTGGTACTATAATAGGGCACTGTAGCTGGCAGTATAATATAGCACTGTAGCTGGCACTATAATAGAGCACTGTAGCCGGTACTATAATAGGGCACTGTAGCTGGTACTATAATAGGGCACTGTAGCTGGCAGTATAATAGAGCACTGTAGCTGGTACTATAATAGGGCACTGTAGCTGGCAGTATAATAGGGCACTGTAGCTGGCAGTATAATAGAGCACTGTAGCTGGTACTATAATAGGGCACTGTAGCTGGCAGTATAATAGAGCACTGTAGCTGGCAGTATAATAGAGCACTGTAGCTGGCAGTATAATGAAGCACTGTAGCTGGCAGTATAATAGAGCACTGTAGTTGGCAGTATAATAGGACAAATGGATGAAACCAGCAAAGGAGACAATATGAAGAACCACAATAGAATCGTCAGTGCCTTGGTCTACATGATCAGTGCCATTTTCTGGAGTCGGACCTCCCCTTTATCACCAGCCTCAGGGATGACCATAGCTCATTGTGAAAGACTTTATAGGAAGTACAATCACACACGTACAGCTTGTGACACAGTGATTACCCCTGTCATCCTGGCGGGTGAGGCTGTCATATGGAATAGCCATGCAGACACATGGAGAACATACATGTAGATGTGGCCCTAGGGCCCAATGGTGTCTCCGCCTTCAGTGCTTCTAGGCGTTGACCACCGCCGTATAGAGTCACACAGAGGTCCAATATGGCTGCAACCCCTTTAAGTGGTCGTCACATCATCGCTCAGGTCATGTGGATTTTCATGCAGCACAACTTTTCCTGTCAATACAATGACATCAGTGGGGTCTGCCAGGCGCGCCGCTGCCCATTAGACATCTGATCCGCCACTGTTTTTGTTCCCATTTGAAACAGAAACCGCAGTGCACTTATTAAAGGGCTGTCCCATCTACTATGTTATATCTACAGGATAGGTGCGGGACCCCCTCTGCCACCTGCTGAAGAACGGGGGAGGACGCCATGCATAACCGCCATTTCCCTTTTACTTTTAATTTCTGGTGAATTTTTGTAAAACTTTTCCATATCATGTCCTCCTGTGAACTGGCATATAAATGTTTTTAAAATATGGTAATGAGGCATCGGAGCACCGGGAAGCGTGTTCTCCTCTTCTGAGCACCGCATCTGCGACGCCCATCTCGCTGCTAACGCCGCCCTACATGATTTAAAACCGCCCCCCGCCCACCTGCTGCATGATGGACAGAATCTGAAATCCCGCATCTGCGAACTGACCTGTTGTATGGTACGTGCGCACTACGCTTGCAGCGCCGAACTCTGCAAGCCCGTTCTTTGTAGTGCACACACGCCGTACAACGGGTCAGTGCACAGGCGCAGGATTTCAGCTCTAGACCGGAGAGTCTGGGAAATAAGGTATGTGTGGGGAAAGGATGAGCCCTATGTGCCTATATATCTAGTGGTATATGGTTAAAACTAGTGACAGAGCCTCTTTAAGGGTGAAGGGGTCAGATAGCATCGTACACAACCAGAAAAAACTAAAGCATACATGGATATAAATGGAATATAAAGATAAATAGAGAGAGGGAGAAGATAGATAGATAGATAGATAGATAGATAGATAGATAGATAGATATGAGATAGATTCACCTCCATAGATGAGCGGAGAAACTCCACATCCTAATGGGCAGAAGCAGTTGTCAACTGTGGAGATCGCTGCCCAATTATGTCTTCCACCTGCCACCGACTAAGAGGAAGATGAGATACCCATGGACTTATTATACCCCTACTGTTCCCAACACCATGGACTATTAATACCCCTAATACTGCCCTACACCATGGACTATTATACCCTATACTGCCTACCATGGACTATTATACCCTATATGCCCCTACACCATGGACTATTATACCCCTATACTGCCCCTACACAATGGACTATTATACCCCTATACTGCCCCTTTAACCTAACATCCACCCCCTAATTCCCACATCAAACCCCCTCCACAATACCTATTTTTTTCTTTTTGCTTTGGCAATGCTAAATGTTTTACTTGGACGTGCCAATAAAGCTTTATTGAATTAAATTGAATTGATTGATAGATGGATAGATAGATAGATAGATAGATAGATAGATAGATATAGATAGATAGATAGATAGATAGATAGATAGATAGATAGATAGATAGATAGATAGATAGATAGATACATAGATAGATAGATAGATATAGATAGATAGATAGATAGATAGATAGATAGATAGATAGATATGAGATAGATAGATAGATGAAGATAGATAGATAGATAGATAGATAGATAGATAGATAGATAGATATCAGATAGATTAGATATTAGATAGTAGATAGATAGATAGATAGATAGATAGATAGATAAGATAGATACAAACTGGCCCATATCTGGAGAAACTCCCAACCCCAGAGACGCGACAGATCCTGAGCTGGTACAGACTGACGCCCACAAGCCCTGCTCATCGAATCCGGGCGTCACCGACAGAGGTACAAGCCAGGGAGAGCAGACTGTGCCAGCAGTGCGACCAGGAGACCGTGGAGGATGAGGCCCCCAGATACTCAGAAGGGAGGGACTCTCACTTCAGGAGACTGACTGATCTCTGCCCAGACTTCACCTCCATGGGAGGAGGAAGAGAGACTCTCCATACTGCTGGGGGAAGAGGAGAACACTGCGGCCATAGCAGTACAATATATTACTGCCGCCATAGACTGAGAGGAGCCTGATATGTCATAGACTCTTATAGATAGATAGATAATGATAGATAGATAGATAGATAGATAGATAGATAGATAGATAAATATGAGATAGGAATAGATAGATAGATAGATAGATAGATAGATATAAGATAGATAGATAGATAGATAGATAGATAGATAGATAGATAGATAGATATGAGATAGATAGATAGATATGAGATAGATAGATAGATAGATATGAGATAGATGAATACATGGATATGAAATAGATAGACATGAGATATATAGAGATGACATAGATAGATAGATATGAGATAGATAGATAGATATGAGATAGATTAGATAATATGAGATAGATAGATAGATAGATAGATAGATAGATAGATAGATATATGTATTGCTAACCCTCTTGTTATATTCCTCTTCTTGAAAAAAAACAAAACATTTTTATAGATATAAGAAGTGAAACCATAAGACCTTAAACTGAAAATGAAGATGGAAGCCTCATCTGAAGATGTTTCCGTGAAAGAGGAAGCGGAGAATTCCCAGAAGTTGCACACTTCTCCATGAGATCAGCCATTGCTGGTGAGGATGAAAACGGACAACAAGCATAACATGGGGCAAGCGGAGAATATACGGTATTCCAACATCCTACCCTCCTCATGGGGCGGGGTACATATACCGGCAGACCAGGGGCTCCTGGAAAGAGGGGCCCCAGCCCTGGCTGGTCACATTGTCCTTTTGTTGGAGAGAAGATGTACACTTTGTATAGTTCCCTGTGAATGGGGAACTGAAAGTAAGTTACACACCGTAGTGCGGGGCGCCACTGGTAACTTGTGATCCTCCTAATTTTACCAAATCAATTATAATTTCCATGTAAAGTAAGAAGAATATGACTATATATTCATGGGATACATTAGCCATGTCTACCGTGCAAGGCATTCACAATGGAGCCCATGAAAATGGATTTAATAGTAAATGCCTCCTCGTTTGCAATGAATTAAGAACATTTCCCCCAGCACACAGTATATGTCCTTAAAGGGCTTATCCAGAATTAGTAAAATATAGCTGCTTTCTTCCAAAAACAGCGCCACACCTGTCCACAGGTTGTATGTGGTATAGCAATGCATTCAATTCAGTGTAGCTGAGCTGCATACCACACACGACCAGGTGTGGCTCTATTTCTGGAAGAAAGCAGCCATGTTTTTCTAGTCTTAAAGTTATCCTCTTCTGTCACATTCTTCTGTGGCACAGCTCATTAAAATGAGAACATCTGAATTCTCTGATGAAGACATAAATACCTACATGGACCAATGGAAACAGTCAGCAGGATGCTATTGATGGTTTAGTTATTCTTAGGCTCGTCTCAGACAACCATAGTGGCAGATTTATTTATTGGATCCCTATAACTGGGTGCGGTAACCATAATAAACTAAAGCTAAAACTAACTGATCCGTCAACAGCAGCTTGATCACAGTTTCCATGCAGCTTCATAATTGTATCCAGTGCTGTCAGGACCTCTGTGTGACAGCATACATGGTACATGTGACAAGTGGAGATTTCCTATATTACACAATGATGGGGGCATGACGGTGTCCCTCCCCACCGAGAGCCCTCAGTCCTCCCCTCAGCGCAGGAAGTCTGGAAGGACTGCAGCGGCATGAAGTGACTGTACAGAGGACACCGAGACCATCTGTCCGGACCTGACAACATCTACCATGGACAACAAACCTCTGCTGAGCGACCCCGGAAAATCGAATTATCAGTCTGTGGGGAAGGTCCTGAGAGAAGCAGAGAAGAAATATATAAAGTGAGCACTAGATCAGATTATCTGTCTGTCTATCTCATATCTATCTATTTATCTATCATCTATATCTACCTCATACCTATGTATCTCATATCTATCTATCTTATGTCTATCTACCTACTTATCTTATTTTCTTATCTATCTATCTCATATCTATCTATCTATCTATCTATCTATCTATCTATCTATCTATCTATCTCATATCTATCTATTTATCTATCATCTATATCTACCTCATACCTATGTATCTCATATCTATCTATCTTATGTCTATCTACCTACTTATCTTATTTTCTTATCTATCTATCTATCTATCTATCTATCTATCTATCTATCTATCTATCTATCAATCTCATTATCTATCTATCTCATTATCTATCTATCTATCTATCTATCTATCTATCTATCTATCTATCTATCTATTATATATCTTATCTATCTATCTATCTATCTATCTATCTATCTATCTATCTACCTATCTAATATCTCATTATCTATCTGTCTATTTCATATCTATTTATCTATCATCTATATCTACCTCATACCTATGTATCTCATATCTATCTATCAATCTCATTATCTATCTATCTATCTATCTATCTCATATCTATCTATCTCATTATCTATCTATCCATCTATCTATCTCATATCTATCTATCTATCTATCTATCTATCTAATATCTATTTATCTATCATCTATATCTACCTCATATCTATGTATCTCATATCTGTCTCTCTATCTCATTTCTTTATCAATCCATCTATTTGTCTCATATCTATCTATCTATCTATCTATCTATCTATCTATCTATCTATCTATCTATCTTTACATTTACACCAGTCTTCACTGCAGGGAATTAGACCATTGCTTCACTGTAAGCTGCAGACAGGATGATGCAGTAATGGTCACTTCTCGTCTTCTTGAGATGTTACGACACTTCTGATTGTCACTGGCATGTAGTGTTTCTTGAATGGAAGTCACTTGAGCAATACAACATAAGTGCCCCCGTATTTATCAGGATTTCTCCTTAGACACAGCTGGCAAATCCTGATGGGCACTAGCTGCTTCCATTTTCATAAAACAGAAAATGTTTCCTGTCAGGGCGCACCTTCCTCATGGGTGGTATCAACCAAGGAGGAAGGCCCCGCCCCGAGGGTCCAGTAGGTGAGACATCATGTGGATGAGTCTTCCTGTCCAGTAAGTGAGGGTGAGATGGCAAGAAGATGGCAGCCTTATTTCGATATTGTCCTTGCCTTCTTCTATACAGAACACTAGACAATAGGAGGATGTTTTTGGCTGCCTTTTCCGCTGTCCTTGGCAACTTCTCATTCGGCTATGGCCTGGTCTACCCCTCGCCCGTGCTGCAGTTCTGGAAGAAGACACTGATCCAGTTTTGCATATAACTGATGGCGGAAAAGTCATGGTTGGGGTAAGGATATTGGTTTTTTTCTACATACCCAATGCAATACCACTGCAATACCACACACAACCTGTCGAGAGGTGTGGCGCTGTTTTTAGAAAAAAGCATCCCTTTGTCATTTCTTATTCTTTTACAGTCCGTCTTTGCTCTCGGCTGCTGCGTGGGAGGAATAAGTTCGATGGTCCTGAATGACCGCCTTGGACGTAAACTGAGCATCATGTTCTCGGCGTTTCCTGCAGCCGTGGGCTTCCTGCTTATGGGCAGTGCCCAACATGTCTCCATGTTACTTTTGGGCAGGATCCTTACGGGCCTGGCTGGAGGACTGACGTCATCATCTATACCAGTAAGTGACTTGTCTCTAACCGTTCAGTGGTTAAAGGGGTTGTCCAGGATCTGATAGACATGGCTGCTCTATACCAGAAACAGCACCACCCCTGTCCATGGTTGAGTCTGGTATTGCAGCTCAGCTCCATCGAAGTCAGTATATCTGGATTGCAGTACCGCTCACAACCTGTGGACAGGTGTGGCACTGTTTTTGAAAGAAAGCAGCCATTTTTTTCTAGTCCTGGATTTGGTGTTTTCCCTGTTACAGGCAGAGAGGCCCCCCACCTTACCTCGTGCCGTATATAATATTGGTGTCTTCTTATGTGTCAGAGGGACCCCCATAGGTACCAGGATTCGGTGTGACCCCTATAGCTACACCCCTGCACAATGGGAGGAAAGGGACACCCTGGTAACCAAACTTTTTTAAAGGGTTTTGATGGACTATCCTCAGGATAGGTCATCACTATCAGATTGGTGGGGGTCCGACTGGCTGACTCCCCCACCGATCAGGCTGGAGCGCTGCAGCCTTCTCACAACTTACCAAGCACAGCGCCATAAATTGTATAGCGGTTGTTCTTGGTATTGCAGCTCACTTTGAATGGGACTAAGCTCCACCTAGGTCATGTGACTGATGAACGTGACATCACATGGCCTAGAAAGAGGCCGCAGCACTCACCAGAGCACCGTGGCCTCTGTAAAATAGCTGATCGGCTGGGGTGCCAGGAGACAGACCCCCACCATTCAGAGAGTGATGACCTATCCTGAGGATACATCATTAATATTTTACTCACAGGAAACCGCTTTAGTTTTTGGAAAGGGCATAAACCGTCCCTATGTAAAAATTTATGGTAGGTGGCAGCTGCTTTGTTTTTTCCTTGAATTTAGAATTATGTGTCAGTCTTCACTGCAGTCCTGGCAGTGGCGTAACTACAACTAGCTGGGCCCCACAGCAAATCTTTGAACGGGGCCCCCACAGCAACTTCTTCACAACCCCCAACTTACATGCAACCCTCATTCATGTGCCTAGTCAAGGTTGCGCTCTCTCAAGGCCTGGCAGCTGCTCAGTCTGTTTCCTAGAGTGTCAGTGTATATAACGTTATTGTATATACTGTTTAGGGGCCCCTGACAGTAAAATGTTTTAGTCTTCCTCCTGCAGGGGCCCCTTGTGGGTCTGGGCCCCAAAGTAGCCGCTTCCCCTATAGTTACGCCCCTGAGTCCTGGGATTCTGTTCATGAACCGGGAAGCTTAGGACGACCCACTTTAGTCACAGAAGTAATATTTGTTATATTTTGTGTGTTCTAGGTTTATATATCTGAGATTTCCCATGCTGGAGTTCGGGGGGCACTGGGGGCGTGTCCTCAGTTGATGGCTGTTTGTGGAGCACTGGTTCTCTACACACTGGGTACGTCTAATCCTCCATCATATATTCATATGTCTCCAAATTGCAAATAAGCAATTAACGTGTCTTTTTAGGAAGTGGGCGTGGTCAGTTATGTTAATGGGGTGTATGCTATATCTATCCATTATGACTTAAAGGGCATCTGTCAGCAGCTTTGTACCTATGACACTGGCTGACCTGTTACATGTGCACTTGGCAGCTGAAGGCATCTGTGTTGTCTCATGTTCATATGTGCCCGCGTTGCTGAGAAAAATGATATTTTATTATATGCAAATGAGCCTCTAGGAGCAACGGGGGCGTTACCATTACACCAAGAGGCTCTGCTCTCTCTGCACCTGCTGCGTCCTCTGCACTTGGATTGACAGGACTAGAGGTGATCACGTTTACACTGCCCGGCCCAATCAATTAAAGTGCAGAGAGAGCAGAGCCTCTGGGTGTAATGGTAACGCCCCCGTTGCTCCTAGAGGCTCATTTGCATATATTAAAACATCATTTTTCTCAGCAATGTGGGCACATATGAACATGGGACCAACACACATGTCTTCAGATGACAAAGTGCACATGTAACAGGTCACCCAGTCTCACAGGGTACAAATCTGCTGACAGATGCCTTTAAAAGGGGTATTCCGGCTTAAGCTGTTTTCATTCACTGACAGCAAGCAGGATGATTGAAACATAGACTTTGTTAGAAAGTTGCAGAATTTCATTATACAGTGATTAGTAATATCACGATGTATTCGCACGTCCCCCTCCGCCCTCTTGCATATGAACATACCGCCATCTCTTCCTCTAAGGGCTCTTCCTGCCGTGGCGCTGGTTGGCAGTAGTCGGTGAGTGCCCGTGTTCCTGATGCCTTGCTCCTCTGCTTCATGCCCGACTCCCCGCGTTTCCTAATATCCAAGGGTAAAGATGAGAAGGCGCTCCAGGCCCTGGTCTGGCTCCGGGGCCCCAAGACTGCATATAGAGGGGGAGTACCAGAGGATTAAGGAAAGCGTCCTGAAGGCGGTAAGGCTCCGGTGGGGGTTGTAATGCATACTGGGAGTAGTGATTGGGGATGATGGTGGAAATTTAACTCTTTGTATGATTTCAGAACAGTTCTATGACCTGCAGCGAGCTTTCTGACCCCTACTACTACAAGCCCATCCTCATCGCCGTGTTCATGAGGTGTCTACAGCAACTGTCCGGAATCACCCGATACTCGACCTACCTGGAGCCCATCTTCAACAGGACCAAGGTCATCCTGGTGAGGACCGGTGCCTTCACTGCTTCTCGAGTACATGCAATTCCCAGAGTCCATCCGATTCTTGACAACCAATATGGCCGCCCTAGACTAGAGTGGCAAATCTGGTCGTACCACAAAACATCCCCCGCTCCTGTGCCTTTCGAAAGCCTGGCAGAAGCATGGTTAGGCTTTCATTCACTTAGGGCAAAGATGTGCCACCCTATACTTATATCTAAGTAACCTGGTCAGGGAAGAATTGTGCACCACCTGGTGAATGCCCCACCAGCTTTGCTCCTACGTAACACCACGCGGGAGCATATAGGGGCATTGTTTTTCCATCTTACAGCTTTAGATACTGTACAGTCCGTGGCCGTTTTAACAGATTGGTGGACCCAGTGCAGATATGTCATGGGTGCCCCCATAGTGCCGCCACCTAGTAATGCTGCTGCTTTAGTTTTGCCTTCACAGTAGAATGCCTTCTTGGTGACCCCATGCAGTAGTTATGCCCCCTAAGTGCCCCAGTAAGAATGACCATTAGTGCTCTCCACATAATAGTTCTGCCCCACTCACCAGGGGTGTAGCTATAGGGGAAGTGGCTGCTACAGCGCCCAATCTCAGAAGGGGCACACCCAGGAGGAGGACTGAAGGATTTTTATTGTCAGGACCCCCTCAACAGTATCATACATTCTACTTGTAGAAAACGGACAGAGTGGCTGCCGGGCCTAGTCAGAGCGAGCGAGCTTGACTAACTATAGGAGTGAGGGTTGCATGGGATGAAGGGTTGCTGGGGCCCTCAAAAATTTGCTGTGGGCCCAGTCAGTCCTAGTTACGCCACTGCCACTAATAATAGTGCTGCCCCCATTGTGCCTCCTTAAAATAGTGCTATCCCTCAATGCCACCCTCACAATAGCGTACAGGCTGGTGACTGGTGCAGCAGGGAGCAGTCAACTGTATTTGCATCCTCAGGACACAGATACAGTTGAAAATTGGGACATGCCGCTGCCCTCCCAGGACCACAGACAGTCATATGAGAGTCATGTGAACCTGCCACTTGGTGGACCCAGTGCAGTTGTACTGTTTCCTTATGGTTAAGGCCCCATTCACACGACCGTATATTTGCGGGTCCACATTTATTGCGGACCCGCAAATATACGGGGGCTGCCCGGCATGTGTTCCGCAGCACTCGGAACACACGCCGTGCTGCCCCATTGAAAATGCCTATACTTGTCCGTGCGTACGGACAAGTATAGGACATGTTCTATCTTTTTATGCGGAGCCGGCTTCGCGCTCCATAGAGGTGAATGGGGCTGTATGTATTCCGCAATTTTGCGGAGTACATACGGCCCCATTCATACGGTCGTGTGAATGGGGCCTAAGGGTACACAAACAGATTTTTTTTTTTACGTGTCTGCTCAGGTTTTTTTTTTTTTTTTTTTGCGGCCTGTATGCGGAACCGTTTACTTCAATGGGTCCACAAAAAAAACGGAAATTACTCTGTGTGCGTTCCGTTTCCTTATGTCCGCAAGTCTGTTCTACAAAAAAGGTAGAACATGTCCTATTTTTATCCATTCTGCGGACAAGGATGGGCATTCTTTCAATGGATCCGCAAAAACATAAAAAAACGGATGTCATGCGGACGTCATCCGTATGTTTTGTGGATCCGCAAAATACATGCCGTCGTGTGCATGAGCCTTAAAGCGGCCTTGGAAGAATCAGGCAGAAATGCTTTAGCCTGGCATGTTTTAGAACTCCCAGCATTCACTTCCACGGGAGCCATAAGAAAAGTAAGCAAGTGAGCATGCTGGGAGTTGTAGTGCCAGAAGTTGACAACAGATACCAGGTTGTATATCGGATCTGTAAAGCCCCATGTAGCCTATAGATGTTGGGTCATGTTATACGTTGCTTTGGTATTGGGGCGGTCTCTAACCTTTGGCGTCTTCTTCTAGAGAGGTGGATATGACGCTGCCCCTGGTCGGGCTTGTAAGGTTGATCTCTGTGCTTGTGGCGGCTCTGGTAATGGATAAAGCGGGCAGGAAAGTCTGCTTTATGTATCCAGTAAGTATGTGAACCCCATCCATGCTTCTTCACGGACTCCACCCGCTGCGTCCTCCTCAATCCCGTCGCTCTCTGCCTCCAGGTGCTCTGAGTTGGTGTCCTCCCTGTCCATGGGCTTGTACGTTCATTTCACAGTAGACATGAAGAACAATTCCACCAACTGACCAATGACTGTGCCAGCGACCCGCACATCCATGGCCGATCCCGTCAAACTATTAGGAATCATCCCCCTTGTGTGTATCATGCTGTATATTTTAGGTAAGTGAGGACGAGCTTTCATAAGTCCCATGTAATGCATATGCCACTGGGGAGTGGTCTGTCTAAGTACACCATTGGGCTGGTAGATGTCCTGGTATGAGGACCACAGGGTGCCTACTAGATTTGTATGCACCTACTAGTAGGGTGTGAAGTGTTGCTGTAAGACCTATCCGTATGAAGTATGGATGGTCTTCAAAAGATGTGCTCATTGGAGCTCTTATGGTGTTTAGCTCAGCTGTCAGCTGAGAATCCCTATAGGACGTCATAATTAAAGGGGTTATTCATTTTGGACAATCGCGTATGTCTTAGAAGTTTCCCTGACAATGCAGCTAATCACAAGTGTCCCTCTGCTGGGATCCTCCTAACGATCAACAGTAATTTGTGGGAAAACTTGGTGCTACAGTAAGTGTTCACTTTCCCTGCAGCGCCTCCACAGGTCAAATGAAGCATTACACAGTGTCCATTCAAATCAATGGGTTGTCTTCTCTAATGCAAGAGAAGACAAGTCCTCCACACTTTTTTGTAGCCACTCTCAATTCTGGTCAACTACTCCTCTCAGGGCAGTTGATTTACAATATTCTGAGTAGACGATCCCTTGCCCTAACACCATCTCCTCTTCAGGTTACGCTTTTGGCTGGGGACCCGTCACCTGGCTTCTCATGTCTGAGATCCTGCCACTTAAAGCCAGAGGAACGGCTTCCGGACTATGTGTGATGGTCAGCTGGATCACCGGCTTTGTTCTCACCGAAGCTTTCCTGCCTGTTGTGGTGAGTACCAGGGAAAGAACATGGCGGACAGGGTCACTACAGTCCTGTTACTTAGGTGGTTGGGTTGAGTTCTGAACACTTGGACATCACTTTCTTACTTTGCTTGTGACCTCGCTGATCATGGTATGTCTTAAGGACCTGTTAGTTTTAGAGGGAACCTTGGTTGCACACTGTCTGTGTCAACAGATCTGACTTATGGCTGCTCTTAAAGGGGTTTTCTGGGAGTTAACTACTGATCGGTGGGGGTCCCCCGCCGATCAGCTGTTTGAGAAGGCACCAGTGCTCCCATGAGCGCCGTGGCCCTCTCTCAGCTTTTCCTAGGCCAGTGATGTCACGTTCATTGGTCACGTGGCCTAGGAGCCACTCAAGTTGAATGGGGCTGAGCACGATACCAAGCATGGCCACTTTACAATGTACGGCGCTGTGCTTGGTGAGCTGAGAGAAGGCCTCGCTGCTCACGGGAGTGCACCGGTACCTTCTCAAACAGCTGATCAGCGGGGGTCCTGGGTGTTGGACCCCCACCAATCAGATATTGATGACCTGTCCTGAGGATAGGTAATCAGTAGTTAATACCCGGAAATCCCCTTTAAGGACGTTATCCTGGCGGTCCCCTGGTCTTTACCTTTAAACCCCTGTACAGAGATCTGGACTTCGCTGCAGGGGATCCACCAAGTCACTACTTCCTGGAGTAGTTTCTGTTTGGTTGATGGTTGACTCACACGAGTCAAGAGACTGAGAGCAACAAGGGATCAGGCAAAACCATAGTCAGGGACAGGCTGAGGTCAGGACAGGCAGAGTACGTGCAATCTGGGACACAGTTCGAGGTCAGAGCGGGCAGCTGAGGGTCAGTATGGAGATCAGGCAGAGGTCAGCTCAGGCAGCAAAGGGTCAAATCCAGGAATCAGACAGAAGTCAGTACACGGGCAGACAAATGTATAACTGTACACTTTTGCAGGACACTAGCAAAAAGGATCCTATTGCTCAGGTGCCTTAATTACCCCAAAGTGGCCAGCCATTAGTTAGTGAAGATTGGAGTGTGCTGCCCCTTTAAGATCTGGAGGGAGCATGTGTGCACCTTATGGGCAGAGCGGGAGAGGCTAAGCAGGCCGCAGCCTGTGTGGATGGGCAGAGCTGCCCTGGTGGCTGGGTCCGTACCACCAGGACCTGGAGTGGGTGAGTGAAGAGCGATGATCGGTGGTGTCAGCATTAGTGTGCGTTCAGTGCCTGTAATTTGTGGTCCACAATGCACAGGCACTGACTGTGGGGCCGCCGAATTCGGATCGCGGACTCATTCATTTGAATAGGGGCCGCGATCCGCATCCGACGGTCCGCACCGCAAAAAAGTAGTGCATTCGCTACTTTTTTGCTGATCCGTGCCTCCGTCCCTCATCTCCGTGATTGTGGACCCATTGAAGTGAAGGGGTCCACGATCCGTAATGCGGGCCGCAATACGGCCACGGGCCGGCATCGGTCGTGTGCATGAGCCCTTAACAACAGGATCACCCGATGAATGAGCGTTTTGCTCACATTTACACAGGCAGATTGTTAGGAACGAGCATTCGCAGGAGCGTTAGTTCCCGATAATCTGCCCGAATATCAGGCCACGATAAGTCCCTATGGTCCAGGGCATATCTCCACGCAGTAGTTATTTATGAAGAGTAGACATTGGACCCCTATGGGAAAAGGACAACTATTTAAAGGGGTTTTCCAGGATTTTATTACTGATGTCCTATCCTCAGGATAGGTCATCAGTATCTGATCGCTGGGGGTCTGCCACCCGGGATCTGTTTGATAAGGTACCAGCGCTCCTTCTGGCAGCTCACCAAGCACAGCGCCGTACATTGTATAGTGGCCGTGCTTGGTATCGCGCTCAGCTTCATTCACTTGAATGGGGCTGAGCTGCTCCTAGGCCACATGACCGATGAACGTGCCGTCACTGGACTAGGAAAAGCTGAGGGACACAGCGGTGCTCACAGGAGCTATTCGTCGGGGGTCCCGGGTGTCGGACCCCCCACAATCAGATACTGATGACCTATCCTGAGGAATAATGTGAATGCACCCTAATGGAGATGTGGTCTACAAGGAAAGTCTTAAACCTTGCTGTCATGGTCGATTGATTGTAAGTTTGCTTTTTTTTTCCCCCCAGAATGCCTTTAAACTGGAGACTCCATTCTTCTTCTTCGCCATCATCTGTGCGTGTTGCGTCCTCTTCACTTATTTATGTGTCCCAGAGACCAAGGGACGGACTCTGGAACAAATCGAATCCTATTTCCGGACGGGTCGACGTTCCTTCATTAAGTAGCCATCGGGCAGACAATTATAACCTGACTCTAAACCAAGACCAGTCGTCTTTTAAGGCCTTGTCCGTAGTCCTGACTGACATCTAGATCTTCAATGATACGAAACTGTAAACTGCGACATCGTGGACGCTCACGGCGCCGTCCGAAATCGACATTTGCTACATTGTGGATGCCAGGCAGACCGATTAGTCCACGTAGATCCAAATGTAAATAGTAGGATAATAATTAATCAAGATTAAAGTGTAGATTTATTCAGATTGTTTTTCTTAAAGGAGCAATCCTGCAGGCCAAACTGATACTCCATGCCTGGTACAGGGCCTGAACGGGCAGGACATTTTAAATCCTCATGTCATGCCCTGCACTAAGTATAACACAATTTACCAGCAACATACATCACCCACTGACAGGATGAGGATGGCACCCATTGAAGCTTGAGTTTTGAGTTTGGGCCCAACCAGGAGGAGGACTAAAAGATTTATTATCGAATCCTATTTCCGGACGGGTCGACGTTCCTTCAGCCATCGGGCAGACAATTATAACCTGACTCTAAACCAATACTCAACAGTATTATACAAGGACATTATATAGAGTGACACTATACACAGGGACATGCAGTATACAGTATATGTGTAGGAAATGGATGGAGCGGCTGCCGGTCCTGGTCTGAGAGATAGATCTGAAAAGGTTATTCTCATCTTAGACAATGGGGGCAAATCGCTAGGATATGCCCCCATTGTCTTACAGGTGCGGGACCCAGCGGTGATACATATATCGAGAATGGAGCCCCCAAAGTAAAGGAGGGCGCACTGCGCATGCGCAGCCACCCTCCTATTCATTTCTATGGGAGCCAGTGAAAATAGCCGAGCACTTTCTGCTATTTCCGTCTGCTACATAGAAATGAATGGGAGCTTTGGCCGAGTATGCGCAGAGCTCTCCTATTCATTTCTATGGGAGCAGCGCCTAGTGGTGGCCGGACCTTGGTAAACCTGGTGTCCTCCAGGCACAGAGCTCCCCACTACGATCTCGATATGGGACCCACACCTATCAGACAATGGGGGCATATCCAAGCAATATGCCCCATTGTCGAAGATGAGAATAACCCTTTAACTAGCCACATGAGTGGAGGGGGGAGAGCCCTGTTCAAAACAAATTGCTTTGGGGCACAGACATTTCTATTTACGCCACTGCAGGTCCGACCTCTGGGACCCACTCCTATCTCCAGAATAAGGCCCTTGAAGTGAAGGAGACTGCCGGAAGTAGCCAAGCAAGTATTAGGCTATTTTCAGAACTCCCATAGCAGTGAACGTAGGGTGGCCGCACATGTAGGGGTCCCGTTCTGGAGATAGGAGCAGGTCCCAGAGGTGGGACCCGCACCTATCTGTCATTGATGACACATCTTAGAGATACACCATCAATGATCCAGGTAGGTATACTCCTTCTACGCCCATGGGTTGGTATATGTCTTGCCAACGTAAACCTCAGTGCACACAAGGTCTTAAAAAAAACACTTTGAATTTATTTTTGGGGTGTGAGAAAGCTGGCTATTGTGATTGAAAGGCATTTTATTGGGACGCATTGAGGTGGCCCATAGTTGTAACTGACCCCCTAAGGGTTGGAGGCCAGGTCACAGATCTTGCATGGTAGCCTAGCATTGATAGTGGAGGTTTTGTCGCTGACACATTTACTTAGAATCATACTAGTAGGTGACCGCGGCACCATGGCCGACATCTAAGGCACATTACGACATGAGGGGACGCTCCTCACCACACCTCTGTGATAATGAAGTAGAACGGTGATTGTGAAAACAGGAAATTTAGTAACCGGATAAAAGAAGCAATCACGGCGCAATCTGATCTCCGATTCACTGCAAACCGCAGGGTAACATTTACTACACGTATGTCATGCTTCTTAAAGGGCAAGTCCCGCTTATATCATGGGGTGATGTATGAAAACTGTTGAGAAGAAAAAGTGCAGCGGGGGCCATCGCTCCACTTCACTCTTTCATCGCATGAATTCTGATAAATCTCATCCCGTACAACAACCAAAAGCAAATACAAGGTATGGCGCTGGTAACTTTCCCTGACACACATGAGCCGGGGCGTCTATGGGGCAAGAACAACCTGCTGGAGTGGCCTCTGGATATTTGGAAACCATGTTTAAAGCGGTCTGTACTCACCTTGGCATACTGAATGTAATCAGCTCATAATATTGTCTGTGACATTAAAAAGCTGCAGAGGTGATTTTATGATGTGGCGGGTCCACTGATCTCTATGTATATAGTGCACTGCTATATGGCGGTATAGAAGATATTATACGGCATGTGTCCGCAGCTGTGGTCGCCATGATGCATGGAGATTGCAACCAATTCGGCCAAAGTCGGCAAGTAAATGGCATCTATAAAATAAATATATGTGTATCTGTTTCTGGGAAAGGTGGATGAGAACCAATGTGGTTGTCAGTGACCCAGAGGGGCGGACTGGCCATAGACCCTACAGGGAAGTTTTCCCGTGGGCCAATAACCATTGGGCCGCCGGCCGGGTACATAATGTCTGATGCTTTTTGCATTAGGGTTCATGCACACGAAAGTATTTTATTTCTGTAGCCGATCCGCATTTTGTGCAGGTTGGATGCGGACCCATTAACTTCATGGGGCCACAAGAGATGCAAACAGCATACTGTGTGCTTTCTGCCACAAAACAATAGAGCATGTCCTGTTCTTGACCATTTTACGGACAAGGATCGGACCGGTCTATAGAGGCCAGGACATTCAGTTCCACACAATGCGGAATGCACATGGCCGGTATCCATGTTTTGCGAGTCCGCAATTTTCAGACCGCAAAACAGGATATGGTTGTGTGCATGAGCCCGGGGCGGACGGACTGGCCATAGACCCTACAGGGAAATTTCTGGGTGGGCCGACGCCCACCCAAGACCTCCTCACGCCGCCGGCCAGATACATTAATTAATTCCACGTGCTAATGCACTTGGCTTTCAGCCACAGGTGCTCTCCTGAATTCAAGTCCTCAGGATGATGATACAGTTGAATACTTGAATACTGCAGTGGGGGGGGTGGCAGTATTTTGTGGTGCACGCTGGTATTTGGTTCTGCTGGGGCAGTATATTGTGCTGCACGCTGGTATTTGGTTCTGCTGGGGCAGTATATTGTGCTGCACTGTGGTATTTGGTTCTGCTGGGGCAGTATATTGTGCTGCACTGTGGTATTTGGTTCTGCTGGGGCAGTATATTGTGCTGCACTGTGGTATTTGGTTCTGCTGTGGCAGTATATTGTGCTGCACTGTGGTATTTGGTTCTGCTGGGGCAGTATATTGGTGCTGCACTGTGGTATTTGGTTCTGCTGGGGCAGTATATTGTGCTGCACTGTGGTATTTGTTCTGCTGGGGCAGTATTTTGTGCTGCACTGTGGTATTTGGTTCTGCTGGGGCAGTATATTGTGCTGCACTGTGGTATTTGGTTCTGCTGGGCGGTATTTTGTATTATTGTGCTGCACTGTGGTATTTGGTTCTGCTGGACAGTGGTATTGTGCTGCACTGTGGTATTTGGTTCTGCGGGGGCGGTATTTTGTGCTGCACAGTGGTATTTGGTTCTGCTGGGCAGTATATTGTGCTGCACTGTGGTATTTGGTTCTGCTGGGGCAGTATATTGTGCTGCACTGTGTATGTGGTATTTGGTTCTGCTGGGGGCGGTATTTTGTGCTGCACTGTGGTATTTGGTTCTGCGGGGGCGGTATTTTGTGCTGCACTGTGGTATTTGGTTCTGCTGTGGGGGCTGTACTGTGGTATTTGCTGCTGCTGCACTGTGGTAGGTTTTGGTTCTGCTGTGGGGGCGGTATTTTGTGCGCACTGTGGTATTTGGTTCTGCTGGGGGCGGTATTTTGTGCTGCACTGTGGTATTTGGTTCTGCTGGGCAGTATATTGTGCTGCACTGTGGTATTTTGGTTGCTGCGGGCAGTATATTTGCTGCACTGGTATTTGTTCTGTGGTATTTGTGCTCTGTTATTTGTGTGGGCAGTATATTGTGCTGCACTGTGGTATTTGGTTCTGTGGGGGCGGTATTTTGTGCTGCACTGTGGTATTTGTTCTGCGGGGGCGGTATATTGTGCTGCACTGTGGTATTTGGTTCTGTGGGGCGGTATTTGTGCTGCACTGTGGTATTTGGTTCTGCGGGGCAGGGGCGGTATATTGTGCTGCACTGTGGTATTTGGTTCTGTGGGGGGCGGTATTATTTGTGCTGCACTGTGGTATTTGGTTCTGCAGGCGGTATTGTGCTGCACTGTGGTATTTGGTTCTCTGGGGGGCATATTGTGCTGCACTGTGGTATTTGGTTCTGTGGGGGCGGTATTTTGTGCTGCACTGTGTATTTGGTTCTGTGGGGGCAGTTTTGTGCTGCACTATTTGTGCGTATTGCTGCACTGTGTATTGCAGGCCCCACCTACCACTGTTGTTCCTGCCTACTGGTATGCTGCCCCCATCTACTTGTGTTGACCCACCTTCTGTCAATTTGGAACTGCCTGCAACACGGGGCCAGATTCGTGGATGACAAGTCACTCTCTTTTTGTGCAGTGAGAATTCCCCCCGGCCCCCCCGTGTCAGTGAGTAACTTCTGTACATGGAGATCTAATGCCGCACTCCAGAAAGGTGGGTGAATATTTCCATGGGAGCTGAAATCTCCCTCCGCGGTGGTCGTGTGAACGCATGCTTAGGGAGACTTCACATCTCAGCTTCAATTTCCGTTCTTCTGATCCGGCAGAGGAACAGAAAAAAAGAGAAGGACTCTTTTTAAAAAAAAACGGATCCTGTTTCACCTTTGGCATCCATTTGAGCCATTTCCTTCTGAGACGTTTTTTTTAAGAGGGGAAAAAAAGTCCTGCATGCAGTAATTTTTTTTTTTTTACATCTAAAAAACGGATCTCAGATGGAAATGGCTCAAACAGATTCCGAAGATGCAACAGGATCCTGTTTTTTTTTCTGTTCCTCTGACGGATCAGAAAAAGCACAATATCCCAGGGGAGTGCTTCTGTGGCATTTTGGCCCGTGCCTCCACACCGCAAAAAAAAATAGAACTTGTTTTGTGTTTTTGTGGTGCGGACGGATCACAGACCCATCCAAGTTGAATGGGTCTGCGCCAGCCACAGGGACGTTGCCCGTGCGTTGGGGACCGCAATTTGGGTTCTTCAATGCACGGAACGGGAGGCCCATGTTTGTGTGCATGAGACCTTAAAGGGTTATTCCCACCATTGACAATCGTTAAGATATGCCCCCATTGTCTTATAGGTGTGGGACCCGCATCTATATCGAGAACGGAGCCCCCAAAATGAAGGCGGGCGCAATGTGCATGCGCAGCCGGCCTCCACTCATTTCTATGGGGCCACTGAATATAGCTGAGCACTGGCTCCATAGAAATGAATGGGAGCGGTGGACGCACATGCACGGTGCGCTCCCAACAACCCCCGCTATAAACTTACAGCTAACATCTGGAGGTGGCGATTTTTTTAATAAAATAAAAAAAAAAAAAAAAAAAAATGTGAAAATCATCAAAAAAAAAAAAAAAGTATTTGAAAATGGAGTTCCAGCGGAGATGCAGAAAGAGTAGAAAGAAGACGCTGAGGTTGTTGGAGGTAGAGAGGTATTTTCTTTATTCACTGCATAGACAGGAAGGAAAACGTCTCGAGACGAGAGAGAAACCGCTGGAAAGACATTACCAGTCCTGCAGCGGGCACTGTGTGGCGTCCTGTACCATGCTGTAGTGTATGAAGAATTACCCAGCGTACCCTACTGGTAAGACATAAATTAACGATAATCTCGTGTTCGCATTCTCTACACGTTCGTGTGTAGAGAACAGCTACAATGTGCTTTAAAGTCTCCGTACATGAAATCTAGAAAATAACACAAAGCCTCTGATCTTTTCCTTAGAAACAGCGCCACTCATGTCTACAGGCTGTGCCTGGTATTGCAGGTCAGCTCCAATCATCTGCA
>ONZH01018885.1:0-44302 GCA_900303285.1 Rhinella marina | reverse complement strand
CACCTCTTGGGCCTCCACATAATTTTTAACACGTCTCACCTCTTGGGCCTGCACAAAATGTTTAAGAAGGGTCTCACCTATTGGGCCTCCACATAATTTTTAACGGGTCTCACCTCTTGGGCCTCCACAAAATGTTTAACAGGTCTCACCTCTTGGGCCTCCACAAAATCTTTAAGAGGTCTCACCTCTTGGGCCTCCACAAAAATCTTTAAGAGGTCTCACCTCTTGGGCCTCCACAAAATCTTTAAGAGGTCTCACCTCTTGGGGCCTCCACAAAATGGTCTAACAGGTCTCACCTCTGGGCCTCCACATAATTTTTAACACGTCTCTCCTCTTGGGCCTCCACATAATTTTTAATACGTCTCACCTCTTGGGCCTCCACATTAATTTTTTAGAGGTCTCACCTCTTGGGCCTCCACATAATTTTTAAGAAGGTCTCACCTCTTGGCCTGTACAAAATGTTTAAGAGGTGTCACCTCTTGGGCCTCCACAAAATGTTTAAGCGGTCTCACCTCTTGGGCCTCCACATAATTTTAAGAGGTCTCACCTCTTGGGCCTCCACATAATTTTTAAGAGGTCTCACCTCTTGGGGCTCCACAAAATGTTTAACAGGTCTCACCTCTTGGGCCTCCACATTATTTTTAACAGGTCTCAACTTTTGGGCCTCCACAAAAGGTTTAAGAGGTTAACAGTGGAAAGCAGCCAAAAGTGAAGTGCCATCTGTATGAAGTGCCATTTCCTCCTCCACCTCCTCCTCCTCCTTAACCGCCGTAGAATTGCTCCGTAAATAAGAAAAATGTATATAATTTATGGCTCACCTCTTGGGCCTCCCACATAATTTTTAACAGGTTCTCACCTCTTGGGCCTACACAAAAGGTTTAAGAGGTTAACAGTGGAAAGCAGCCAAAAGTGAAGTGCCATCTGTATGAAGTGCCATTTCCTCCTCCACCCTCCTCCTCCTCCTCCTTAACCGCCGTAGAATTGGCTCCGTAAATAAGAAAAATGTATATATTATTGCTCACCTCTTGGGCCTCCACATAAACTTTTTAACAGGTCTCACCTCTTGGGCCTCCACAAAAGGTTTAAGAGGTCTCACCTCTTGGGCCTCCACATAATTTTTAACAGGTCTCACCTCTTGGGCCTCCACATAATTTTTAACACGTCTCTCCTCTTGGGCCTCCACATAATTTTTAATACGTCTCACCTCTTGGGCCTCCACATAATTTTAAGAGGTCTCACCTCTTGGGCCTACACAAAATGTTTAAGAGTGTCACCTCTTGGCCTCCACATAATTTTTAACAGGTCTCACCTCTTGGGCCTCCACATAATGTTTAAGAGGTGTCACCTCTTGGGCCTCCACATAATTTTTAAGAGGTCTCACCTCTTGGGCCTGTACAAAATGGTTAAGAGGTCTCACCTCTTGGGCCTCCACAAAATGTTTAAGCGGTCTCACCTCTTGGGCCTCCACATAAATTTTTAAGAGGTCTCACCTCTTGGGCCTCCACATAATTTTTAAGAGGTCTCACCTCTTGGGGCTCTACAAAATGTTTAAGAGGTCTCAGCTTCTTTAGCCTCCACACAATTTTTAAGACGTCTCACCTCTTGGGCCTCCACAAAATTTTCCATGAGCCTCTGGCCAGCCCACGCCTCTAACTGCCTTTTGCGGTCCTATGGCATCCCTCAACATCCCCACTGCTTTACCTGCTAGACATGACACTGGGCCAGGTCGGGTCACTGACATCTCAAGCGCCAACAATTGGGCATTTTAAGGCTTCTGCATGTGTTTTTGAGTTGTTTTTACATTTTAAAGAAGACATGGTCTGACCACATCTCACACACACACACAATGACAATTAGGGGTGGGGTCTATTTCCTTTCCCCCTTGCCTATGCCATCTGTGGTTGTCATAGGCAACGTTGATTTTAAGGGGTGCAGAATTTTATCTTCTTTTTTGTCTAGTTTGGCTTGGGGTCCATGGCAATGTTGAGGAAAGAAGGTTTCCTTGTATGGTCTCACTTTACAGAGAGGTTATATTGTGTTTGGAGTGTATTGTTGAGAGGCTGTGATAGTGGCGTAATAGTGCGACTTGGGCGCGTTATATGCACCCAGACATGCTTCCCCTGCTGTCCTAGTTGCATTCCAGCAGTGTTGGCATCCTTTTCTGAGGTTCCAGGGTGGACTTGGTGACCTCCAAGTGGTCGAATTGAGATTTCCAAGTGGCGAGCATTTTTTCCCCATAGACTTTAATGGGATTCGATATCTGGTCGAATAGTCGAATTTTGCGGTCTATTCGAATCGAATTTCGAAATTTCGAATATTTCACTACTCGCTCATCTCTATTAAGTATATAATTCCACATGTGTTAATTCATAGTTTTGATGCCTTCAGTGTGAATCTACAATTGTCATGAAAATACAGAAAACTCTTTGAATGAGAAGGTGTGTCCAACCTTTTGGTCTGTGCTGTATATATATATATATATATATATATATATATATTATATATATATATACAGTACAGACCAAAAAACTGTACTTTTTTCACAGAATAGACCAGGATACAAGGGATTATTACTCCTATAATCTCTTGTATCCTGGTTTTCTGTGAAAAAAAAGATGTGTGACGTCACCCCACAGCCTCTGAAGTGTCTGAGCGCGCCAACATCTTGTCAGTGCGTCTCAAGACTTCACAGGCAGAGGAGGTCCACATTAGTTAGACAGAGAAAAGATATAGTTAGATAGATATTCAAACAAGTAGATAGATACAGAGAGAGATAGAAAAGAAATAGAAAGGGTTAGTGAGAGAAGCAGGAGAGAGGAAGAGAAAGCTAGATATAGAAGATAATGTGATAGATAGGGAAAGAGGCTGACAAAGCAAGAGATAGGTAGAGATAGGGATAGAAAGTCTTATAAATAAAAAAATTGTGAGATCTAGGGAGAGATAGGGTGATAAAAAAAGAAATAGTGAGAAAAAAGAGTCAGGACAGGTAGCATTCCTGTTCCGTGACCGTACATGCTACACGTTGCTGCTCAGCTGGGTGCCGTTAACCCCGTTTAGCCGCAACAAAAAAAAGTTAAAAAAAAAAGTTATAAAAAAAGTTAAAAATAAAAATAAAAATAAAAAAAGTTATAAAAAAATAAATAAAGTTTTAAAAAGTATAAAAAAATACATCATTTAATTTTCCCCCAACCAAATAAAAATATGTCCAAGCATCCTACTTCCAGCACTTCCCAGGCAAGGAGTGCAACAGCAGGCGGTGAGGGTAGGAAAAGTGGCAGCACCAGGCCCGGTGGCAGCCGGGGTAACAGGCATGGAAGTAGGGTGCAGCTACCCCTGATGGCCACTGGTCAAGTAAGAACCACACAGCCAGCGGTTCTAGATTGGCTTACCCAATCCTCCAGTTCCACCGCCCAAAGCTCCCAAATGAGGAGTCAAGGATCCGCTGGATCATCCGACACCACCCTTACATGGGACGGTCAGCGAGAGTCCTCTGCCCCGTCCCCTGTTATTAGAATGCCACTCACCTTTGGGGCACCTTCTGCCAGGGAACTCTTGGCAAACCTTGATCTGCCCTTGGAGTCTCTACCACTTTTTAGTGATGAGGAGGAGGAGGAGGAAGTCGCTGTAAGCGACAGAGCCAGGGAGGGGCATCCAGTGCCACACCTGATATTCTGTCCCAGCCACCGGAGGAAAGTAGCAGTGGTGCAGAGTTTGATGACAAAGTCCCTGATCGGACGTGGCGCCCTCAAGCAGCATCATCCTCATCATCAGGGGAGGAAATAGAGGTGCCATCGACGCAGCAACATCCCACTGTTGCAAGGAAACGAGGCACAAGAGGGAGAGGTAGAAGCCAAGCTACCAGGCAGAGATAACCCTCTCAAAGCCTTGGTCCTGAGAGGGCACCCTCAGGCAGCAGTGGCAGTCAACAGGCAGCAAGACCCCCCGTGGCTGTCAGTAAACCACGGTCCTCTGTCGTCTGGCAGTTCTTCCACCTGGGGAAAGATAAGCACATCGCTTTGTGCCTGCTGTGCAATGAGAGGGTCAGTCGTGGCAGGGGTGATAATCTCGGGACAACATCCATGCGAAAGCACATGGAAAGGCAACACAAACAGGCCTGGAAGAACCGTGACCCCAATACCACCTCCTGTCAGGATGCACCATACACTGCAGATCCCATCATGCAGCATCCTCTCAGTGCAACTCAGGGCTCGTCAGTCTCAGGTGCCAGCACCAGCACAGTGTCACTGCCATCTAAACCGCTAATGAGGCAGCAATCCTTGACTGAGTCCATGGGCAGACGTCAGCTGTATTCCAGCAGCCATCCCATGGCCCAGAAACTGACAGGACACCTGGTTAAGCTGCTGGTGCTTCAGTCCCTGCCCTTCAACCTCGTGGACTCCCAGCCTTTCAGGGATTTCATGGCGTGTGCGCACCCCAGATGGCGAGTCCCCAGCCGCCACTACATCTCTGGCAAAGCTATCCCATCACTGCACAGTTATGTGCAGAAAAAGGTGGGTGACTCATTGGGACTCTCGGTTTCCAAGACCGTGCACCTGAGTGCTGATGTCTGGTCCTCAAATTATGGCCAAGGGCAGTACATGTCTGTTACTGCCCATTGGTTCAACATCCTCCCAGAAGACCATCAGGAAGTTGGCCCATTCTTGCCACTGTCACCTCCACGGTGCTTTAGGGGGCCAGCAGCGGGAAGCAGAAGTTCTGCCTCCATCACCTTGCAACCATCCTCCGCTTTGACAGCAGTCCAACCTGCCCCGGTGTCTTACCACCGATGTCAGGCCCGGCGCTCTCAGGCTGTCCTCCATTTGGTGAGCCTGGGTGAACGGAGCCACAGTGGGCAGGAGCTCCTCCGGACCATCAGGGAGGAGATATATCAATGGCTGACCCCACGTCAACTAACGGTGGGAAGTGTGGTAGCAGACAATGGGAGGAACATTGTCTCTGCTGTGCAGCAGGGAGGGCTGAGTCATACACCTTGTATGGCACATGTGATAAACCTCATAGTGCACAGGTTTCTTAAATCATTTCCTGCACTACAAGACCTTATGAGGATGTCACGTAGAGTGTGCAAACACTTCAGCCACTCCTACACTGCAAGGAACACCCTGCTCAGGATCCAGAGACAGCGCAGTCTGCCCCAACATCGGCTAATCTGCGATGTGCCAACACGCTGGAATTCTGCCCTCCATATGCTGGACCGCCTGTACGAGCAAAGGTCAGCCGTTACAGACTACCTCATGGGGCAATCAGGCAGCTTCATGCCACACTGCGACTTCCAAGTCACACACTGGCAGATGATGCGTGAAGTCTGCCAATTGTTTATCCCTTTTGAGGACGCGACTTTGTTTGTGAGCAGGCATGACTATGGGATCAACGACATCATCCCACTCGTCCATGTTCTGGAAAGTGCGCTGAAAACCATCATCAGCGAGGATTCCCAGGCCACCACTCTAAGGCTGAACATCGCCTTCAGCCCAGAGATGGATGAAGTGCAGATGGAGGGTGAGGAGGAGGAAGATGTCTACGCCCAGCCATTCCACACACTGCCACCTGGCTTCTCTGCCTCTCAATCACAGGAGGAGATGGAGGATGAGGTGGTAGAGGAAGCGGAGGAAGACCCCAGCAGACCCTGGAACTATACCGAGGACAGTGGAGAGGAGAGGCGCTAATTGTCCTTGGCGCAGATGGCAAGGTGCCTGCGGGAGTGTCTCAGGAGTGACAGCCGGATTGTGGTCTTCCGCCAGAGAGACCAATACTGGCTGGCCACCCTGGTGGACCCTCGCTTCCGCCGCAAAATGGCTGAATTTTTTCCGCCATCACAGAGGGAGGCAAAACTGGGGTACTACCGGGACCTACTCACCAGTCAGTTGGTCTCAACTTACCAGCGAGACCAGCCAGGTTCCCAGTCAACATCCGCTCGGGGGGAACCAGGCCGCTCCATTACCACCACCACTAGTGGAGGTGTGAGAAGTCGCTACAGCCTCCAATCGCTGATGAGCAATTTCATTCAGCCAGCTGCTGAAGAGGGGACACAACACCGGACTCATGGCGTCGACTAGCATGAGCTCACCCACCAGGTCACTGCCTACCTGCATTGTACCCTGCCCCAGAGTGTCACCGACCCCGTGCAGTACTGGGCAGAGAAACTTGACATTTGGCCTCAACTGGCAGAGTTTTCTTTGGCTCTGCTGTCCTGCCCAGCCAGTAGTGTTGCGTCAGAGAGGGTGTTCAGTGTGGTGGGTAACATCATAACACCGCAAAGAACGAGTCTCTCTTGCCACAGTGTTGAGATGCTGACTTTTCTAAAGATGAATCGTGCCTGGATTACATCGGATTATACCACCCCCCTGCCTGATGTGAATGACTAAGTCATCAGTCACCTGTCTTGCATGGCAATCCGTGTGTCCAAGAAACTGACCTTAATATCCTAAATATGTGCCCAACGTAAAAATCCGTAATTTAACTTATTAAGTAATGTTCCCCCCTTAGACCCCAAATTAAACAAAATCACCTTAAAAATTCCCTACTTAATTTGGATACATTTAAATAAACAGAACCCCATCTCCAAATTTAATGCCCATGGTGTGTTGGCCATTTAACATTTCCACACCAGCTTAATGCCTCACACCGGTGCACCGTCCAACCCATACCCCAAGAACAATACCATCCCTAAAATAATCCCCACGACTATGCTTCACAAAGTGGGGATTTCACCTATTGTGAACTATAGCCATGGGGTTCTATCCCTGGCACCCGTGCCAAGGAACACTACTCACCGTTTTGTGAGCGGGTACTAACTGTTCTTGAGGTATTTTGTTGATATCATGAGAGTAGTAAAATCTTGCACCGCAAATCCCGATGGGGTTCTGCTCTGTGCGAATGATTTCACGCCTCTCATGCAGTCACGCGTGGAATAAGGCTGTCTATGAGGTATATATCACGGAGGCTGCTGTCCTTCAACTGTGATATAAAAAACCTCCACAGTTAGTTACAGCAACAAACAGTTGCTGAAAGGCAGGTTAACTTGCCTTATTTACGGGTGCCTTTACAATGGGATGCCATTTTGGGGTTCTCTGCTGCCTAAAATCCACAGCGCATCATTGGCTGATTTTATGCCACCTTCAGTACTATGGGGCTGGACGCAAATACCCAGTTCAGCGCAGAACTGCGTATGTCCGGACGGCACCATAGTACTGAACGCCGTTTGGTGAACGGTATAAAAATGCCCTGTGGATTTTACTCAGCAGACCCACAGCCATATGTGAAGGTACCCATAGGGTGAGGTTTTTTGGGAGTGACCAAAGAGAGGGCAGGAAGGTCACTCCCATACCCCATCAGGGGTTTTCCCTCTACCCACTTTAAAAGATAAGTCCAGGCAATTAATAACTTTCTGTTCCCTTACTTGAACCAGAAACTTATAAATTGCCCGGACTTGTCCTTTAAAGGGAACCTGTCATCTCTGAAACACCCCCTTAACTAGAGTAAGTGTTGTATAGTGTAAGTGATGCTGAATCCGAATATGTACGTTTTATCTTCATACTTACTTCCATTCCGACGCTGTGCTCCCACAAATCTGCAGTAAAATGCACTCAGTGGACTCCGGTGCTCACTCACATAATGGAGAGGACTCAAAGAAGAGTCCACTGAGTGCATTTTACTGCTGGTTTGTGGGAGCACAGCATCAGAATGGAAGTGAGTATAAAGATAAAGCTTACATATTCGGATTCAGCATCACTTACACTATACAACGCTTACTCTAGTTCAGGGGGTGTTCCAAGATGACAGGTTCCCTTTAAGCCAGCTGGTGACAGCACTAAAAAAACACAAAAGCATACATCCATTGGGTTGGGCGCTGCACTCGGTTAGGGCATCAAACTGGTGTAACAAAGATATATATATATGTCTCGCCAACAGCCATAGGCCCAGATTCAACAGGTTTGACACCAGAGTAGTTGCGTCAATTTGTAAAGCGAGTGCCAGTGAGGTGTCCATTTAATGAAAATTGAACACGTATTTTTGGATAATGGAACTGGCGTAAAGCCTTCTTGAATCTGTGCCTTTTAAATGTCCTTTCTTCACCTCATGGATTCTGTGGGTGAGGTTGTCTGTCTATTTAACCGTATCCATATCCTACTAGACTAGCTGTAATGTTAGAGGGGTTTTGTTTTAACGTTGACTGTTCTCAACCATACTGGCCTTGGTGCTATCAAGTGCTGCCGCCTACTCCTCCGTCAATTGTCTGTTCTCAACCATACTGGCCTGGGTGCAATCAAGTGCTGCTGCCTACTCCTCCGTCAATTGTCTGTTCTCAACCATACTGGCCTGGGTGCTATCAAGTGCTGCCACCTCCTCCTCCGTCAATTGTCTCTTCTCAATCATACTGGCCTGGGTGCTATCAAGTGCTGCTGCCTCCTCCTCCTCTGTCAATTGTCTGTTCTCAACCATACTGGCCTGGGTGCTATCAAGAGCTGCTGCCTACTCCTCCGTCAATTGTCTGTTCTCAACCATACTGGCCTGGGTGCAATCAAGAGCTGCTGCCTACTCCTCCGTCAATTGTCTGTTTTCAACCATACTGGCCTGGGTGCAATCAAGAACTGCTGCCTACTCCTCCGTCAATTGTCTGTTCTCAACCATACTGGCCTGGGTGCAATCAAGTACTGCCGCCTCCTCCTCCGTCAATTGTCTGTTCTCAACCATACTGGCCTGGGTGCTATCAAGTGCTGCTGCCTCCTCCTCCTCTGTCAATTGTCTGTTCTCAACCATACTGGCCTGGGTGCTATCAAGTGCTGCTGCCTCCTCCTCCTCTGTCAATTGTCTGTTCTCAACCATACTGGCCTGGGTGCTATCAAGTGCTGCTGCCTCCTCCTCCTCCGTCAATTGTCTGTTCTCAACCATACTGGCCTGGGTGCTATCAAGTGCTGCTGCCTCCTCCTCCTCCGTCAATTGTCTGTTCTCAACCATACTGGCCTGGGTGCTATCAAGTGCTGCTGCCTCCTCCTCCTCCGTCAATTGTCTGTTCTCAACCATACTGGCCTGGGTGCTATCAAGTGCTGCCGCCTACTCCTCCATCAATTGTCTGTTCTCAACCATACTGGCCTGGGTGCAATCAAGTGCTGCTGCCTACTCCTCCGTCAATTGTCTGTTCTCAACCATACTGGCCTGGGTGCAATCAAGTGCTGCCGCCTCCTCCTCCGTCAATTGTCTGTTCTCAACCGTACTGGCCTGGGTGCTATCAAGTGCTGCTGCCTCCTCCTCCTCTGTCAATTGTCTGTTCTCAACCATACTGGGTCCAATACAGTACTTTTACTGCTGCTGGTTCCACTGTCAAATGTCTGTTTTCCACCCTACTGGGTCCAAGGCAATGCTGCCGGTGTTGCCAACTTGCACTTTGTGTCCTATGTCCCGTGTAATCACTTACACCTTGGCTAATGTGTACCTGTTCTGGGGTGCACAAGGTCTAATTATATGGTACGCCTGTCTGTCTTCTGACCTGTGATGTCACTGAGACCGCATCGACTTCAACGCAGCCTATTCTTGGGCTGGTGCCATGATCTATCGTGTGTTTTTGGTGCTCTGGCATGACATGGACTGCTCCAGCGGACATCTTCAATGCTGTCAAATGTTGTCGACCTGGGTTGTCGATTTTTTCCACTTTTTTCATTGTAATAGCAACTACAACTAAACAAAACTATACCCTATCAGACTCCCACTATTGTAGCTGCAATTATTCAGCCGTTATAGCAAGGTTCGTTTTAGGTTCGGTTCGTACGAATCCGAATTTCACGAAAGTTCGCTGAACTGAACTGAACTTTTCAAAAGTTCACTCATACCTAGTTTGGATGCCTTCAGTGTGAATCTATAATTTTCATAGTCATAAAAATACAGAAAACTCTTTGAATGAGAAGGTGTGTCCAAACTTTTGGTCTGTACTATATATATATATATATATATATATATATATATATATATATATTTATATGAGATGAGCAAACCCGAAGTTCATACCGAACTTTGCGAGTTCGGTTACCCGGACCCAGACTTTTCCACTAAAGTTCGGGTGATTTTGTTATTTTCTGTTATAACATGGTTATAATGGAAAATAATAGCATTCTTAAGACAGAATGTTAAATAAAATGTCCATTGTGGGGTTAAAATAATTAAAAAAAAACCTCACCTCATCCACTTGATCACGCAGCCGGTATCCTCTTCTTTCTTCTTTGTGCAGGACCTACAAAAGGACCTGCGATGACGTCGTCACACTCACCACGTGGTAAGTTTGGTGATGTCATGGTAGGTCCTGCTGGATGAAGATAGAGGAGGATACCGGCTGAGCGATCAAGTCGATGAGGTGAGGTTTTTTTTATTATTTTTAACCCCTGAGTGACCATTTTATTTAGCATTCTGACTTAAAAATGCTATTATTTTCCATTATAACCATGTTATAACTGAAAAAAATAAAGTGAAGTTTGGGTCCCCACTGACTTTAATGGGGTCCGGGTTAGGGTTGAAGTTTGGCCGAACCCAGCAAACCCGAACTTCCATGGGTTTGCTCATCTCTCTCCCTCTCTCTCTCTGTATATATATATATTTTTTATTTTATTTTTTTTTTATTTATTTATTTTTTTATTACAGTTCAGTTTTTACGATTAGTATTTTTCCCAGTCTTTGAAATGAATAGAGATGCTGAGTTGTATATATCACAGAGTAGCAGAGTACCCATGCATTGTTTTTTTTTTTTTTTTTGGTTGAATACTCCCTTTAATACCAGTTGTTACAGAAAGAGTGTTACAGAGATGTGACTGCAGAAATGACATAGAAGACTGAAAGCAGGAAAGGAAAACATGTAGTAATGGAAAGAGTGAGGCAATGGGGCAAATTTTCTAATCCTGTGTGATATTTAGGCAGTCTAATGATGTAATATGTTGGGTTACTAATTTAGTGCATATTTAGATAAGTTTATCTAACGTTATATCATTTCTTGGTTGACAACATTTTGCAAGTCTTGTGCGCCTTTTTGCGCTGTAATCCATATCCTTCTTACACATTAAGGCTTCATTCACACGTCCGTATGTGTTTTGCGGTCCGCAAATTGTAGATCTGCAAAAAAAAAAAAAAAAAACAGAAGACGTTCCGTATGGCATTCATGTTTCCGTTTTTTTGTGGATCCATTGTAACAATGACTATCCTTGTCAGCAAGACGGACAAGAATAGGACATGTTCTATCTTTTTTGCGGAACTGGAATACGGGCATACGGAAATGGAATGTACATGGAGTACCTTCCGTTTTTTGGCTGACCCATTGAAATGAATGGTTCCGCATATGGTCCGCAAAAAAAACGGAACGGACACGGAAACAAAATACGGTTGTGTGAATGAAGCCTAAGCCAGGCTTCCTTGTAGAACGAGGTGCAAACAGGATCTAAAACACAAAAGTAATATGTTGAAAAGCACAAGGCTAGGTGGGCGCCCGAGGCACCAGCACCCTCCTCTTAGCCGCTGGCTTAGTAGACAGTGCTCTGCAAAAGCTTTGCAAAACCATGGTGTCTAACACAATGGATATCAAGATATGTTGAGGTAGGAGGAAAGGCAAGGAAGGAAACATTTGCATGTCTGGACAGTGGGTTTGATGTTCTGTGACAACAAAACCTGGTTACAAAAGGACAAAACAACAAGTTTATAACATTTGGAGCAGAGCTGTGATCATGGAGCCAGTATGGCATCTCACAGAGTACCTATATATCAATGTTCAGGAGCCATAGGCAGCCTTAGACTAAGGTTCCTTGGGTCATTGAGAAGAAATGATCCTGACATCCCACCCCCTGTGTATACAAGACATGTCCGTATCCACAGTAATATTTGTGATCATTGCCTAGGCAGGACGTATCATCCATAAGGTTTACTAGGATATCTAGATCAACAGAAGGCATAGACTGTATAAAAAAGTATGTGAACCCTGTTCATGTTACTTTTTTGAGAATGAGGTGGTCATTTTAGAGCTTCTTTCTAGTAAGCCCTTTAATGGTATAGCAATTTCTCTTGTGGATTGTAATTCACTAGTAACAACTACGACAACAGTTTAGTCCTTTACCTTCAATGGAGTAGACATTAAGAAGCACTGGAGTTTCCTTGGTAATACGGTGGTTGGCCTATCAGACCCCTACACAAATTATACAAATTATATGGTATATGGACAATCTGTGCAGATATATGGCATATCCAGACATTAGCTGGTTATTGCTTCCAAAGTCAGCTCAAGATCACTTTTGGACCCTGTTTTATTAGAAGTCCATTATTGTGTCAGAGTTTGGACACACAAAAGGTAACTTGACAATAGGCACTCCATGTGCTGCTGCATGCTACAATTGTATAGCACCATATAATGGAGCAATGCTTCTAGCTGGAGAATACTTCAGAATGGATCATGCCAGGATGGAAAAAGTCTGTATGAAATTGACTCATATGGAAGTATGACTCCATAGACTCCATAGACTATTGTAGCTCTATATATCTTTGGAGCCAGGGGTGCGCCACCAATGAGGCCAGGTGAGGCAATTGCCTCAGGCAGCACAAGGTAGGGGCAAGAGAGGGGCAGCAGAAGGGCCATGGGGAATGCTTTCATTGTGGCAAAAGGGTTAGGTTAAGAAATTGGCATTGGTGGAGGGAGGAGGCACCATTTCAGTTTTCGTCTCAGGCAGCAGAAAGGCTAGGTGCACCCCTGTTTGGAGCTATAATATGGTCACACACATAAGGCCTTAGGGTGGAGTTCCACAAAGGGTAACTGTATATCTGTGTTGAGGCTAAGACGTGGCTGATGTTTGGCCAACCCCCCGAGATAGCATGGTTTGTATTATTAGGAGATTGTTGATTGTTTTTAGAAGTGTGCTTCCTGACCATTAATAATTAACAACTAGTTAAAAATTTATTTGGAAAGACACCAACTTAGGGCCTTTTGCAAGACCATGGCCATATCTTGGCTTTGTCTTGACTGTGTGGCTGTCTTAAGTGGATCCATACCTATTTCTTTTAGCTCCAAAGGTATTCAGAGACTTTATTTATGACCCTACCATCGGTGTACATTATTTTGTGGGGTATTATCTATTGACCTATCGGTGTAGCACATTACTGTCAGCAATTCCAGAAAAACAGCCTTTTTGGTATTGTTACTTAGGAACGCTGTGTTTTTGTTACCTCAATGCACTCATGTGATACCAGCCATCCCCTTGCCATTACCATCCATAATTTTGGAGCTGTCCTATCTAGATGTTAACTGGATACAATTATGCATCTTTCCAGTAAATATTGCATGTCATTGTCTGCCAGGATTGTTGAACTCCATAGAATTTATGAGCACAATATGATGTGAAAATAGCATTTTGTCAATCACAACATATGCCAAGGTCTTCTATCAATGCTGGGCAGGCCATAATTAAAACACACACAAAAAAACGTCATGCCCTCACTGCACAGTCTATTCATCTGCAAAATACTAAGCCTGATTATCTCCACCAAATTGTCACTTATGTCTGATGGAATAACGGCTGGGTGACGCTCAAAAAAACTGTGAATTTCAGTGAAGTATTATTTATTAGCTTGATGACTTTTAGTTCTAGTCTTGCATAAGTGATGTGATGACAGATGCCTTGGCCGGTGATGAGAATACATCATCAGAATCAGACATTGTAGAGATCCACATTGCAAACTCGATCAGTTGTCCATGATTATTCACTGATAGTTTGGTTTGATTTGATTAATGATAAAATATAACAGGTCTTCACTCCCTATACGTGCAAATAGTTGGTTCCCGGTGGGCCGGGCTGGTTTTTCCCGCTTCTGAGGGGGCGTATCATCACTTTCCCGCTCTTGAAAGGGCATATTTTGATTTTCCCGCTTCGGGGGGCTGAGGGAGGGGGCAAGAAGAATGCGTACGTAGCATATGTATCGTCAGTAGCGTATGTAGCGTTAGTGTTCAAAATTTTAAGAACATTTACAAATAATACAAAGCGAATCTGACAAAATCCGGATTAGCTTCGGAGTAGGAAAAATTGATCTTTGAATCTACGAAGCGGCAAAAAGATTCGCTCATCTCTAGTTGCCAGATTTAATTCAAAAGTGACCTAATTGCCCTGAAAATGTGTATATGATGCTCTGAAGTCCGACGACTGTATCCAATACCTTTTAAAAGCTATGCATACCTTTGGGTACTCATTATTTGAGACAAACTTTTCCCGATGCTCGGGTGCTCGTTTCGAGTAACAAACCCCATTGAAGTCAATGGTAGACTCGAGCATTTTTTGCAGGGGACCAAGGCTCTGCCTAGGGAAGGCTGGGTGAAAACCTGGAAACATCAGAAAATGATGGAAACACCATGGAAATGGACAGGAAACAGCAGGGGCAGCATGAATGGATGCCTCTGAGGCTGCCTAATCAAACCATTACCCCAAATTCTCCTGCAACAGCCTGGTGGTTACCCTCATGGCAATTGTGCTCACCCAGACCAAGAAAGGTGAGGCACATGCCCATCACATGTTAGGGAAGCACCCAACTAGGTGCAACAAAGGTCCATCAACCATACCCATGCTGGCACTGCTCTCCTATCCCCAGCCACACGATGCAGGCATAAGCCTGACACAGCATGGCGGTGACACCAACAAGTGACCAAGTGAGATGTCCAAGTCAGCCACCCAAAAATTTAGCCTGACGCAGCATGGCGGTGACAACAGAGTAACCGAGTTAGACTGAGGAAGCAGGAGGTGAAGCACGGATGGTAATTTGAAGGAGGAGGAGGGTTTGGAGGAAGAGGCATAGTAAGTCTGAGAAACCGTGACCGAGGTAGGCCCTGCAATCCTCCAAGTGGGCAGTATATGAGCGGCCCCAGGGTCAGACTCGGTCAGAGGGACCGAGCTACACGACGGTAGCAGGTAGAGCACATAAAAATTTAGCATGGCCCTGTATGTGGACGTTGAGGGCCTGGAAGCTGTCTCATTGAGAAATGCTCAGGGTGGACGAACGCCGGGCTCTACCGCGGACTCTTTTAGGGATATCGATTGTCGAAATGTTTGCTTACATCAAGTTAAGTATCTGTTCTTATCAGTTGCTGTGGCTGTTGGTGGTAAAGTGGTGAGCATAGCTGCTTCCCAAGCAATTGACCCGGGTTCGATTCCCGTCTATCGCATTATGTGGCCCTGCGGAAAAATTGTTTAGAGAGAGGGCCTGTAGGTGGACCTCCGGAAATTTTTTTAGAGAGAGGGCCTGTAGGTGGACCTCCGGAAAAATTGTTTAGAGAGAGGGCCTGTAGGTGGACCTCCGGAAAAATTGTCTAGAGAGAGGGCCTGTAGGTGGACCTTCTTAAAAATTGTGGTAAAAGAGGCCAGTTGGACCGCTAAAAAATGGCGTTTTTTGGGTCAGCGTTAGGCAAAGACGACAAGGAGGAGGAGGAGTAGGAGGAGTAGAGAAGAGGAATCGGATACATAAGTAATGTTAATCTTTAGTTGCTTTCCCCCGGAGGAGATTTGAATTCCGGTGAAATCCAGGCTTTGTTCATTTTATTAAGCGTCAGCCTGTCAGCGCTGTCAGTTGACAGGCGTGTACGCTTATCGGTGATGACGCCACCAGCTGCACTGAATACCCTCTCTGACAGCACGCTAGCGGCAGGGCAGGCCAACACCTCCAAGGCATACAGTGCCAGTTCAGGCCACGTGTCCAGCTTTGAAACCCAGTAGTTGTATGGAGCAGAGTGATCGGTCCGGACGTTGGTATGGTCAGCTAGGTACTCCTTCACCATCTTTCTGTACAGCTCCGCCCTACTCTGCCTAGACTGGGGACAGGTGACAGTGTCTTGCTGGGGTGACATAAAACTGGCAAAGGCCTTGGAGAGCGTTCCCCTGCCAGTGCTGGACAAGCTGCCTGCTCGCCTCTTCTCCCCCTCTACTTGGCACACAGAACCATGCCCTCTGCCGCTAGTGGCGTCAGATGGGAAGGATTGTTTCAGCTTGTGCATCAAGGCCTGTTGATATTGATTCACTCTAATACTCCTTTCCTCTACAGGAATGAGAGTGGAAAGGTTCTGCTTGTACCGTGGGTCCAGGAGAATCAACACCCAGTAATCGGTGTTTGAAAAAATGCTTCTAACGCGAGGGTCACGGGATAGGCAGCCTAACATGAAGTCTGCCATGTGCGCCAAAGAGAGTCCCAAAACGCAAAAATTCCCTCTTCTCACTGGCCTGACTCTCCATTTCCTCCTCCTCCTCCTCCTCCTCCTCCAAGTCCTCCTCTTCAGCCCATACACGCTCAAGAGTTAAGGACTGAGCACTGGTACCCTCTTCTGTCTCGCCGACATTCTCCTCCTCTTCCTCCTCATCCTCATCCCCCTCCTCCGATACACATTGAGAAACAGACCGGAGGGTGCTTTGGCTATCAAGCGACGTATCTTCCTCCACCGTCTCTTGTGACAAGCGCAAAGCATCCGACTTGATGCTGAGCAGTGAGTTTTTCAACAGGCAAAGCAGCGGGATGATGAGGCTGATAATGGCGGCATCGCCGCTGACCATCTGTGTTGACTCCTCAAAGTTGCTCAACACCTGGCAGATATCAGACATCCATGTCCACTCCTCATTGTAGACTTGAGGAATCTGAGTGACCTGACTACCACTTCTGGTGGAAGTTGACATCTGGCAGTCAACAATCGCTCTGTGCTGCTGGTAAACTCTGGATAACATGTTTAATGTCAAATTCCATCTCGTTCCATCAGTTGTAGGCGGCGCTGCGCTGCCCTGAGAGTGGCAGCATCTGTGGTCGACTTGCGGAAATGCGCACAGATGTGGCGCACCTTGGTGAGCAAATCAGACAGATTGGGGTATGTCTTGAGGAACCGCTGAACTATTAGATTGAACACGTGGGCCAGGCATGGCACATGTGTCAGTCTGCCGAGTTGCAGAGCCGCCACCAGGTTACGCCCATTGTCACACACAACCATTCCTGGCTTGAGGTTCAGCGGTGCCAGCCACAGATCGGTCTGCGCTGTAATGCCCTGTAACAGCTCTTGGGCAGTGTGCCTTTTGTCACCTAAGCTCAGCAGTTTGAGCACCGCCTGCTGGCGCTTACCCACGGCACTGCTGCTGCACCTAGAGCTACCGACTGAAGGCGCCGTGCCCACGGATGGTAATTCGGAGGAGGAGGTGGAGGAGGGGTCGGAGGAGGAGGCATAGTATGTCTGAGAGACCGTGACCGAGGTAGGCCCCGCAATCCTCAGTGTGGGCAGTACATGAGCGGCCCAAGGGTCAGTCTCGGTCCCAGCCTCCACCAAGTTAACCCAATGTGCCATCAGTGAGATATAGTGTCCCTGCCCGGTAGCACTTGTCCACGTGTCCATGGTTATATGGACCTTCTCAGAAACAGCTTTGGTCAGGGCACGGATGATGTTATGTGATACGTGCTGGTGTAGGGCTGGGACGGCACATCGGGAAAAATAGTGGCGGCTAGGGACCGAATACCGAGGGGCAGGCACCGCCATGAGATTACAAAAAGGCCTCGGTCTCTATCAGCCTATATGGCAGCATCTCCAGGCTCAGCAATTTGGAGATGTGGACGTTGACGGCTTGGGCATGTGGGTGGTTGGAACTGTATTTCCTCTTGCGCTCCAAGATGCGCTGGGACACATTGGTGGACGCTGTGGAGGATCGTGGAGTCGAAGGTGTGGTTTTCCGGCGGGAGACGCTTGTGCCGGGGTCCTGGGCAGGGGGTTGACTAGCAGAGGCAGCAAATGACACAGGGGAAGGAGCAGTGGTGGGACCCGCAGGAGGTGAACGGCCTTGGTTCCATTGAGTGGGGTGTTTAGCACTCATATGCTTGCGCATGCTGGTGGTGGTTAGGCTAGTAGTGGTGGCACCCCTGCTGATCCTGGTGTGGCACAGGTTGCACACCACAGTCCGTCGGTCATCCTCACTTTCTTTAAAGAACCTCCAGACTTGCGAACATCTAGGCCTCGCCACGGGAGCTTCACTATGTGAAACAGTTGCTGCTGATGCACCAGTTCTGGCCCTGCTTCTCCCTCTGGCCACACCACTGCCTCTTCCAACCTGTTCTGGTGCAGCACTCGCCTCCGCCTCAGAAGCACTGTCTTCACTCGGCTTATCAACCCAGCTTGGGTCAGTCACCTCGTCATCCTCCGATTCCTCAGTCTGCTCCCCCCTCGGACTTCCTGCCTTGACAACAACTTCACCACTGTCTGACAACCGTGTCTCCTCATCATCCGACACCTCTTTACACACTTCTTCCACTAACTCAACATTGTCATCATCATCATCACCCACAGGCTGCAACAGTTGGAAAACTTGGGCATCGGAAAAGAGGTCAGCAGCAACCTGATAAGTGGTTTGTGACTCTGGGAAGGGTCCAGAAAACAGTTCCTCAGAGTATGCTGGATCGCATTCCAAATTTTCCTGGGAGGGGGCAGACTGGGGGGAAGGAGGTTGAGGTGGAGGAGCCAGAGGAGTGCTCCCTTGGGTAACGTGGGTGCACTGCGTGGAAGACTGACTGGTGGACAAATTACTTGAAGCATTGTCTGCAATCCACGACATTAGCTGTTCGCACTGTTGTGGTTTCAACAGTCCTCTACCACGTGTCCCTGTAAGTTGAGACATGAAGCTAGGGAGTATAGCTCTGCGGCGTTCCCCTGCTCCCTCATCAACAGGTACTGTCTCACCCTGCCCAGGACCACGGCCTCTGCCCCCTGCAGTAATTGAATGCCCACGCCCTCGTCCTCGACCCTTTGCCCTGGGGTTTAACATTTTCTGTATATAAGTGTATTATATTAAAAAATAAATAAATAAATGGGCCTGCTGTACTGAAACCCACAAACTTGTTCAATCTGAACAAGAAAATATATAGGTGGATAAGTTAGAGCATACATATATGTTATTCCGTACCGTGCAGTATGGAGCAATTACACTGAAACTATTAGATTAGGCAGACTAGGTCTGCTTAAGTGCTACCCAGACAAATGTCGCACAGAGATTTTTGTAATGTAGCTGTATGAGTGAGAGCAAAAGACCTTTTTTAATTAAGTGACGTACAGAATGTGTCACCTGGACAGAAAATACGGATTGTGGTTTGTATATATGTGGATAAGTTAGAGCAAAATTACGTATGTTATTACGTACCGTGCAGTATGGAGCAATTACACTGAAATTATTAGATTAGGCAGACTTGGTCTGCTTAAGTGCAACCCAGACAAATGTCGCATAGAGATTTTTGTAATGTAGCTGTATCAGTGAGAGCATTAACCTTTTTTAATTAAGTGTCGTACAGAATGTGTCACCTGGACAGAAAATACGGATTGTGGTTTGTGGATACTGGACAGCTGAACTGCGACACACAGAATGGTTCCACTCAGCTGTATGAAATGGATTTGTATCACTGAGATAAAACAACAAAAAAACTTTCAATTTTTTTTTATTTTTATTTTTTTTTTGTATTTTTTTTTTTTTAACGTGATGTGCAGAAACATCAGAGAGCAAACTCAGCCCCTGCTGACTGTGGCTATTTTGACTGCAACCCAGACAAATGTCGCACAGAGATTTTTGTAATGTAGCTGTATCAGTGAAAGCAAAAGACCGTATTTGATTACGTGACGTACAGTATGGGTCACCTGGACAGAAAATACGGATTCTGGTTTGTGGTGAGTGGACAACTGAACTGTGACACACAGAATAGTTCCACACTGCTGTATGAAATGGATTTGTATCACTGAAATAACACAACAAAAAAGCTATTTTTTTATATTTTTTTTATATTTTTATATATATATGTGTGTTTTTTAACGTGACGTGCAGAAACTATCAGAGAGCAAACTCAGCCCCTGCTGACTGTGGCTATTTTGACTGCAACCCAGACAAATGTCGCACAGAGATTTTTGTAATGTAGCTGTATTAGTGAAAGCAAAAGACCGTATTTGATTACGTGACGTACAGTATGGGTCACCTGGACAGAAAATACGGATTGTGGTTTGTGGTGAGTGGACAGCTGAACTGTGACACACAGAATGGTTCCACACTGCTGTATGAAATGGATTTGTATCACTGAGTTAAAACAATAAAAAAAGTGTTTTATATGGCGATAGCTGCACTACTAGTGCCAGCCAGCCCAGCCAGGAGACAAAAAAAATGTCTTGTAGCCCTTAAAAGGGCTGTTGGGTTCTTTTCAGATCACTCCTGCCTAACAGAGAACTCAATCCAGGCCCTAACACTCTCCCTGAAACGCAGCAGCTCTGTCCCTAACGACATCCAGACAGCATCTGAGCCGAGCACCGCGGGCAGTCACTAGTTTATTCCAGTGTCACCTGATCAGGCCAGCCAACCCCTGCTATCAACATGTAAGGGCCCCACGTGATGCTGAGTGTACCGCAGAGTCTCCTGGCTTGTGATTGGCTGAGTTTATAGGCGCCAAAAATTCAAAATGCGGGAGATGCCATTTCCTCGAGCATGGCTATATACTCGTCCGAGCAGCAAGCACTTACGAGTACCCTAATACTCGAACGAGCACCAAGCTCGGACGAGCATGCTCACTCATCTCTAGTCTTTATTAATAATAAAATATGCCTTACTTTTTTTCTGTACAAAGCTGAGATGCTCTACTAACTACCTGTCTGTCTTTTCCGTCATCTGGGGAGCGGACGGACTCCTTATCTCTGCTTTCACTCATCATAGCTTATTTCTTATCTCACTGATAAGAATGTGGCTTCAATAAGTGTTTATGACCTCTTAGTAGTTTCGCGATAAGGGTTATTAGATGACCGGCACAAAGTGAAGTACCCGTCACTCAGCTAGAAAAACAGTTAACGTTTTGTGACAGAGCAGCTCAATAGTTTTAAGAAAGCCCAAAAATGAGTAACATGCAATCGTTAAAAAAATGCCTGTGAAAGTATACATAGCCTTTAAGCTCTTTAACACCAACACAGCATTAGTAATATCAAAGTGACAGCAGCTGATATGGCTGTGGCTAAACAGATGTTAGCAGGTAAAAAAACACCCTGTTCCTTGATGCTCTGTGCTGTATGTATCCATCATTAGATGGTAGCTCTGATGCAGAAAAAATGTCAGATAGACTAGTCTGTGAGTAACAATTTTTTTTTTAAATTGCTATACTTTTTAATGGTGAATTGGACAGAGTCATGTACAATATTCCATAAGTGTGAAACTATGGTCTGGTAGACTAGTAGGCAATCAACTGAATTTTCTAAGGAAACTTTGCAATACATGACAATGGTAATGCAGAATCATCAGGCAGTATACTGGGATTAATATTGCAAATAATTTTCTGCCTGTGATTATGAGTTACCGTATGTGATATACATTGGGTGATATATAAATAAAAATTCAATGACATAGCTTTAAATACTGCTGCAGTGCTCACCGAAAAAAATGCAATTTATTTTCTCTGTCAGTTATCCTATCACAGCAATGTGTAGCCCAAGAAAACACATGCATTTCCTTATTGGGATGTTATATAGTGCCTATGATACCTGTCAGTATAGTCCCTCCTGATTGGTTGAGGCCAACTGCAAGTCATTATGAACAAGCGGCCACGGGTCAAGTGATCATTCTTCTTCGGCTTCTTTTTTTTTTTTATTGCTGTGCGGTTTTCTCATCTGTAAAATGGTAGATATCATTTTGAGAGATTTCTTCAGAATCAAGTGCAAAAAATTCAGATTCATTAGAATTCAACATTTTTTATGAAATTTGTAATTAATTCAATTACACAATTTAGAATTAAATTGCCCATAGTTCATCATCATCATCATCTTCTTCTTCTTTTTCTTCTTCTTTTTCTTCATCATCATCATTGTCTTCTTCATCTTCTTTTTCTTCATTTACTTTTTCTTCTTCTTTTTCATCATCTTCTTCTTCTTCTTTTTCATCATCTTCTTCTTCATCATCATCATCATCTTCTTCTTCTTCTTCTTTTTCTTCATCATCTTCATCATGATTTTATTCTTCTTCATCATCATCATCTTCTTCTTTTTTTCATCATCTTCATCATGATTTTATTCTTCTTCATCATCATCATCTTCTTCTTCTTCATCTTCTTTATCATCATCATGTACTGATATTGGGATCAAGGCCCCATTCACACGACCGTATAAATGGATCCGCATCCGTTTCGCATTTTTGCGGAATGGGTGTGGACCCATTCACTTCAATGGGGCTGCAAAAGATGGGGACAGCACACCGTGTGCTGTCCGCATCCATTGTTCCGTTCTGCCGCAAAAAATATAGAGCATGTCCTATATAGCGCTAGCCATGTGCAGTCCGCAAATTGCGGAACACACATGGCCGGTATCCGTGTTTTGCGGATCCACAATTTGTGGACCGCAAAACACTTACGGTCGTGTGAATGGGGCCTTAGAAGCATGTCATTCTATTTGTTTATTACATTATATATTGTATTTTTTTGCAATTTTTAGCAATAAAAATGGAAAAAATTAAGAAGATAAAATAGAGAATGTTCAACTTAAAAAATAATAATTCAGCGAACTATTTCCCCAGTTTTGAGATTGATTGCAAAATATGTAGTCAGTAGTTTTTTCTTCTGCCACTGGATAAAATTAACTATTCAGAAGTCTTTTTTTTTCAGAAAATATAACTCAGTAGCATGAAAGTCACTAGAGTGTAGTTCATGGACCATCTCTAGCAAGTAATGTTCACTGCAAAGAGATTACCCAGCTAGATGCTAGATGGCTAACTAAGTGCTAGTGCTGAGCACAAGGTTCATTCTATCACAGGGATCAGCAACTTTGGGCACTCCAGCTGTTCCAAAACTACAATTCCCAGCATGCGCCATTCATTTCAATGAAAGTTCTGCAAGGAGCAGAAGAAGAATGCATGCTGGGAGTTGTAGTTTCATAAGTGGTTGCCTTCCACTGTGTAAGCAAAGCTAGTGTACTAGACCTTGCCAATAACTATCTCTCATTTCCACAGTTTTGGTCAATCACAATTTTGTAATGGTTATAGACTATCCAAAATATGTGCAAAACATGATCCATCATTGTGCATTTTGCCAGTTTAGCCATTTTGGCAAGTTGATGGCTAGCTTGTATCTTCTATTATCATGCAACCCTATTGCATTTAAACTTTCAATAAGACTGGGGGGGGTATTATTTTTGCTGAAAACTAAAATGTAATCTTTTTATGGCTCTTTGTTGGACTAAATCCTGACTATTCTCAAAAGTAGAGATGAGCGAACTTTTGAAAAGTTCGATTGGGCTGATTCGCCGAAGTTTACAAAAAAAATTGCTTTGTGACAAATTACTTCACCACAAAGCGCATTTTTTTGTAAGTAGTGAGTGCAATGAAGCTGCGATAGCGCCGCCCCACATCACTGTACCAGTTAGATGCTGCGTTCATACATGATCGCGGCATCTGAATGCAAAAGAAGTGTAAAATTAACATTTAAAAAAAAATAAAATCAAACTTACTTCCTCCATTTGTTCGCGACAGGCTGGCCACCGCCATCTTGCTAGAAGATCTGGCGCGAAATCTTACGTGGTGCAAGATCACGTCATCACACCGTCCGGCATGGTGACGTCATACGTCACCACGCACGGGATTTCAGCCAAGATCTTCAATAAAGATGGCAGCTGGCGGCCCATCCCAAACAAATGAAGGAGGTAAGTATGGTTTTTTTTGTTTTATACACTATTTCAGGTTAAATCGTTTCGCTAACACGAAGCACGAGGAAATTCGGCTTCTAGGTGAATCAAATTTTTTCCTGAAGTGGGATTCGATTTACTCATCTCTATACAGGATATTGAATAAATATTGTAGTACTATGACTATTATGCTGCATCTTTGCTCTAGGGTGATATACTATGGTATATAGAAACATATTGAATGTACAGAACCCAAAGCATGATTGGTATGAACTTGCTATGATGGTTTTCTATTGAAGAAACACTTTTAAGCAAGTGAAATTCTGCAAATTCTATACAACCATTGTCTTCTACACTGAGTATTGATTGGTACCAACAGCAATTTTTTTTTAATCTGGTTTCAGGTGGAGAGCGACCACATAATCTCTATACCTATGACTTAGTAGTACTACCATCCCAAATTCAATATCTCTTTTGTGCATTGTCTGTTTACAAGGACATTTTTATTTCCAAACTAAAAATATCTTCACCCTCCTCTCATAAAAATTTCTGCTCCATTACCTCCGATCCTCCTTATTATATGTTAGCGAGGTCCCACAATGCGGCAGAGTGGTTGTATTGTATTTGTGAAGGTTTTAGCAGTTTTTATTCTTTGTTAGATATTACATGCTTCGCATTTTGTTTCTCTGCAATAAAACTTGCTTTAGTCGTACAATGAGACAAAGAATCAGCTCCAAGGACGATCAATTGTTCGCTCTACTTTAGCTGATCAAGCCTTTCACTATTGTTTAGTATCGCTTTAAAGCTATCAACAGAGTTTGACAAATACACGGAATAGGAAAATCGCATTTTCTCTGACGAGACTAGAAAAGTGGAAAGCAAAGTACTGTACACGATGGTTCGTGCTTATTGTTTTCTTATTTCAATGATGAATTAGCCAAAAAAATAAAAAATAAAATTACCATGAAAAATAAGTGTAATTAAAGATGTAATGCATGGTTACTTAGGCTGAAAAAAGACATAGCTCCTTTAAAGGGAACCTGTCATCAACTTTATGCTGACTGTACTGAGAGCAGCATAAAATAGTGACAGAAATTGTGATTTCAGCGGTGTGTCTCTCTTGAGCTAAAAGTGAGTGGTTGCTGAGAACCAACATAACAAACATTGCGGCCCAGGCTTTGAAAAAAGTCAAATCTACCTGAGAAAAGCCTTGGTTATTCCTAATCTCCTGCTCTCCCCACCCATCTGCTGATGACTGGCAGTTGTCTCCTAGAAAGAAAGGGAGAAAACTAGGTAGAAGCCTGTCAGTCATCATCAGGTGGGCAGGGAAAGCAGGAATTCATGAATAACCATGACTCTTCTCATGAAGATTTGACTCTTTTCCAGGCCTAATCTGCAATGTTTGTGATGTTGGTTCTTGGCAACCACTTACTTTTAACTTATAAATGACAAACCGCTGAAATCAACTCACCTGTCTCTACTTTATTCTGCTGTCAGTATGGGCAGAATAAAGGTGATGACAGGTTCCCTTTAAGTTCAAGAACTTTTTCTATGAATGATACATTAATTGTTCAATTAAACTCAGTGATTTACCATTAGATACGCCCTTAGCCCTTTTTTTAACTGCCTACATAGTATCTGCTATTACTACCTTCTGGGGTCAGACATTCCATAGTGTGACTGCTCTAACTGTAAATAATCCTTACCTATATTGATATCTGAATTATCTTGCCTCCACACATAATGAATAGCCCCCAGTCCTAGAAAGTCCTTGAAATGAATAAATCTTGCACCAATCCTTTGTACTGACCACATATGTATTTATATATGTAAATGAGATCACCTGAGGCACCAGGGGAAGTGAATGGGCTCAGCATGAATGTTGGTACCTGCACCCCTGGATTTAATGGAGGCCTTTAAGGCACCAAAAATGGCAAAGGCAGAGTGGACCCTGCATGCATGTGGAACCAACACTCCCTGAATTTAATGGTGGCCATTATGGCACACAACAGGTAGGAATCAGTGTTAGGTTCCTATCTGAAAGAGATCGCCTTGACGTTCGGCAGACGGGCCCAAATTATTTTGTACAAAATGTATTTGCCAAGAATCTCAATTTTACAAAATAAGTGTAGCACTAGCACAAGAATGTTTTCTCTGACTATGGCAATATTGTATGTTATTTGTGTTTGCAGAGTGCTGCTGCATTGTGTTTTTTTTTCCTTTGAGATCACCTCTAAGGCGTTTTTTTTTTGTTTGTTTGTTTTTTGTTTCCAAGGTACAGAAATCCAGAAATGCTTTTTGATGAATTACTTTCTCATAAAGCACATTTTTTTGTAGGTAGCTGGTGCAATGACAGAGATCAGCAATATCGCCCCTCTCCATCATTGTACCATTCAGATGCCGCTTTCATACATGATCGCGACATTTGAGAGTAAAAACTGTGTAAAATTAACAGAAAAAAAAAAAACATTAAATCATACTTACCACCTCCATTTGCTCATGACAGGCCAGTCGCTGGCATCTTGCTTGAAGATCTTGCTCTAAATCTCACGCGGCCCAAGTTGACGTTGGGTTAAAGGGGTTGTCCCAGTTATTATTTTGTCCTTTGTATATTTCTAACTAAACAAATACAACAGCTTTTCCATACACTTTCTGCTTCTAAACTTGCTGGTTTCTCAGATTTCACTCAGGGTCACATGACCTGTGATGTCAGCTTGCCTCCCTGCTAATCTTGTATTCGTTAACAAGCAGATAAGAGTCTGTACATGAGACGTCACGGTGCTGCCCACGCTCCCTTTTCTGCCAGTTCCTGCTCTCTGCTCTCTCCCTGGATTCTTTCAGATAAAACATTAATCCCTTCAGCCAGAACACACTCAGGGCTCAAGACTTTACAACAGTAGCTTCAGACACACAGGATCTGCCCTCCTCATCCTGTAGACACAGAGCTGACACTGGAGGATTTCTGTAGTGTATTGCACAAGAAAGGTAAGGGGAAGTTCCTGTGTGTATCTGCAGTGTCATTGTACAGCTGGGACTTGTAGTCCAACACATACAATGTGCTGCTGAGTATTCCAGCAGACATGTCACTCAGGGCAGCACTTGTATTCACTTCCTTTTCAGAGCAGGGGGGGGGGCAGAGATAGTTATTACCCCAGGTAAACAAAGGCCAGAAGAGAACCAGGGAAATGAGGAAATATATATATATATATATATATATATATATATATATATGTATATATATATATTTAAATATTTAATATTTTTTAATGTTTTTTAAAACTTGTTTAACTGAGTTATATATTGCTGCCCATCAGATTTACAGTACTATATAATTTTTGTTCATAACTTGGACAACTCCTTTAAATCAATTCCCTACCATGAAGCACGAGGAAATTCGGCTTTGCGGCAAATCAAATTTATCATTAAATTTGGATCTAATTCCAATTCATTGGATTTCATTTGCTCATCTCTCGTAATCAGTCTTGAGATCATATCATTAGATTGACAGTCACTTTAATAAAATCTCTCTGAAAAACATGAATTTCAACCTCCACCAAGTCATATCACTGGACCATTTCCATTCTTGATCTTTGTTTTGCCACCTAACAAACAACCATTGACATAAAATGTAGACAAAGGTTTGGCTTCTTACCCTGTCTCCAAAGAATAAACAATAACAAATCAATGTACCCATAACAGGTGACATATTCACTTCTTATTGTACATCTTCATGGAGGAGAAGAATCCTCACCAGGACTAGGTATTATAATGTTGAGAAAATTGTCTTTATACTGTATGAGTACTAATAGCTAGTAAAACATAGATGACTATTCATCAGAAGGTGATATTGAAGTGAAGTGCTCAGGGGAAAGAAAAATCCATAAAGGAATAAGGTAAACTCTTTATTCTGCAAAAATCCCCACAATAAGTGCCGATCACATGATGAATTGTTTATAGTCCCAACTGCACGCACTTCCCTCATTTACCAGAACAATGCATTTTGCATCAACAACATCTATCACTTTCTTTCTTTCATTTATTTCTTCTTAATTTAATTTCACCAGGAAAATGGAAATGAACATTTGTATGAATTCATTTTCATGTTTACCTATAGAGAGAATGCTGTAAATTGTCCTCTGGGGTAAAAATCTGATACACTAAACACTTGGTATAACATTGGATGTTAGTCCAGTGGTCCGTGCTGGCGCTTCAGCCCCTACCCACAGGCACAGGTGTCTGGTTCCCTCTTTACCTCCTGCTTCCATGCGCTGTGATAGCTTAACTGATGTATCTGTGCTCATTGCCAGAGCTTACTTCCTGCTTGAGTCCTGCACTAGTTGTTAGGACTTGCATGGGTGTGTCCTTCCTCCCTTATAAGGCAGCACATACACACCCTTTATCTCCCCAGTCTATGGCTGGAATGCAAGAGGTATTTAAAGACGCATCCTTCTACAGGAAGGAGCCTGAGCAACTATTAGTTTCCTAGCTTGTCTAGTTTCCTGTTTGAGCAAAGGTTTTCTGTTGATTCTTGTCATTCTGTGTATCAGACTTCGGATTATGTTTTACAAACTTTGCCTAATTGCCACTAGCCCTGACCCTGATCTACATTTATGGACTTTGCCTGACTGCTACCTGCCCTGACTTCTACCTTTGTAACCTGACTACGCTTCTGATCTACCCATCTGATCAGCCTCTGGCCTCCCAGGATCCACTGGGTGTATTGTGTTATCAGGAGGTCAGTCTAGTGGGTTCACAATCTGGTCCCGATTCTCTTGTGTTCCAATTCTGTGGTAGCACCTGGTACATCCCTCGGGAAAGTCTCTCCTCACCATTAGAAGTATTGTGTGAAGAACGAGGGGTGTGCTTAGACATCGTCCTCAGAGGGAGTTGGTTACGTGGGGCTGCAGGTTCTTAACCTCTGCTCATAAAACTGGACTCCCATAAGACTAGATATAACACTTCCAAAGAAATATAAGATGCATTTTTAATTTGAATTCTAAATATGTCCTTAGTGATACAGGCAGTGGGTGTTGAACTAGTGCATCAACCAGCGGTTTGACTTTGGGCTAATCCTAAGTGCGTTATCCTGGCAGTTTCCTGGTTTTCACCCTTTAATTCCTATACAGGGATCTTCACTTCACTGCAAGTGAGCCACCAGGCATCTACCTCTTGAAGTAGTGTCTGTGTACTTGACAGAGGTCAGAGACACCTGCAAAGAGCACTGAGGTGTCAGGCCAAACCATTGTCAGGAAAAGGCTGTAGGTAGGGTAGGCAGAGCATGTGAATCTGTAAAACAAGTCAGAGGTCAGGGCAGGCAGTGCAGGTTTGATTGGGTAATCAGGAAGTGGTCAGGCAGTGGGGTCAGAGTCAAGAAACAGGCAGGAGTTGACTACATGGGCAGACAAATGGAACAGCACCCCTTCACTGGAACTAGCAAACTAGATGAACCTATTTCTCAGGCAAACTCCCACTGGAAAAGGTGGCTGAAGTACCCCAGGATTACCAGCTATGGGCTTGGGGGAGCATTTGCATCCTATAGACAGAAGTAAGAGGCCTAGCTGGCAGGTACAGGCTCTGGTCTGCCATGGAAAGGGAAAAAGAGAACTCTGGTGACTGTGCCTGCCACAAGGAAGCCACAGGGGACCGATAGTTCTGGATCTCTGAAGACCAGACAGGAGGATGAGTGGAGTGCTGCCAATGCCTTCCAGAGATAGCAGAGCAAACAAGGGATGCAATTATAACTCTAATCTTTTTTGTTCTCCATGGTGATACGTCACCTCTAGAGGTGTCTGCAGCAGAGTTTGGCTTTGTTACATTGTTTAAAACCATCATTTTTCATGGTTAATTAGAGTTTACTTTAGTTGATTTTCATTTAGGAACATTGTAAACCAGGGTCCATATTGACCTGTATTCAGTGCATTTGGTTTCTGTTTTCATTTAGTGAAGAATGGTACAGTAGACTACACTATACTGCCAAAAAAGCAACATAAACCCAATCAAAATGGACCATCATGGTAGTGCTGCAATGCTAAGCGGGTTTCTATTAGTATCCAGTAGATTGTATTTACTTTGCCAATATATTTGTGGATATGAAAATTATCCTCAAGGAGCAGCGTAATTACCACAGTGAACACTATGATAATGTGTGTCATCATAAGAGAGTATTAAAAGGAATGTCACCAGTGACCTCCCTATCATACACACATAGCTGTGGTTAACCCAATTAAAACACCTTCTTTCATTTGTTGAACCAAGACGCTGTTTTCAAGTAAGGATAAGTGAACATGTTTGGACCAAACCAAGTTCGATCCGAGCTTTGTTATTTTTTGATTGGCAGACAAACCCAAATCTTACTGGGTTAGTTTTGGACAAATCCACTAAAACAGCTGGATGAGGTGGAGGTGATTTCAGAGTCTGACACTGTGCCATGGAGACAGGGTCACAGCGTTTCTCCTGCTCCTCCTCCTTGCAGCCCCAAAGACAGCTTTCAGGGGAGTCCTCCCAGTCTTTACTGCCCCTTCCTAAAGGGACACATTCCTTTTTCCTAAGAAGTGGTGGTGGTAGTAGAGGCCCCCGTAGCCTCGGTATTGACGTTGGAAGGGGAAGAGCAGGGGGAAGGTCGCCCAGGAACCCACCATGATATCCCATAGTCTCATATTGATGAAAGCCATGTCGGCTACGGGATCTGGGGACGTAAGTTAGGCCCAAAACATGCCAGTGCTAAGCCCAGCCAATTACCAAAGTCTTGCGCAACTTCGGCAGAGGCAGAGACAAATTTTTCTACACGGAACACATACATTTTAATGATGTATGGAAACATCATTACAAGCTAAGATTTTTAATGAATCAACCTTGGATCTATGATCCAAAGTTCGATTCACTCAAGCCTACTAACTACAGTGCCTTGCAAAAGTATTCGGCCCCCTGGAACTTTTCAACCTTTTGCCACATTTCAGGCTTCAAACAAAAAGATATAACATTTTAAATTTTTAGTGAAGAACAAGTGGGTCACAATTGTGAAGTGGAATGAAATTTATTGGATCATTTAAACTTTTTTTGTAATAATAAAACTGAAAAGTGGGGCGTGCAAAATTATTCGGCCCATTTACTTTCAGTTCAGAAAACTCACTCCAGAAGTTGATCTCTGATCTCTGAATGATCCAATGTTGTCCTAAATGACTGATGAAGAGAAATAGAATCCACCTGTGTGTAATCAAGTCTCCGTATAAATGCACCTGCTCTGCGATAGTCTCAGGGTTCTACATCAAGAAGACCTAGGAACACACCAGGCAGGTCCCTGATACTGTTGTGGAGAAGTTTAAAGCTGGATTTGGATACCGAAAGATTTCCCAAGCTTTAAACATCCCAAGGAGCACTGTGCAAGCGATCATATTGAAATGGAAGGAATATCAGACCACTGCAAATCTACCAAGACCCGGCCGTCCCTCTAAACTTTCATCTCAAACAAGGAGAAGACTGATCAGAGATGCCGCCAAGAGGCCCATGATCACTCTGGATGAACTGCAGAGATCTACAGCTGAGGTGGGAGAGTCTGTCCATAGGACAACAATCAGTCCAACACTTCACAAATCTGCCCTTTATGGAAGAGTGGCAAGAAGAAAGCCATTTCTCAAAGATATCCATAAAAAGTCTGGTTTACAGTTTGCCACAAGCCACCTGGGAGACACTAAACATGTGGAAGAAGGGGCTCTGGTCAGATGAAACCAAAATCCAACATTTTGGAAACAATGCAAAACAATATTTTTGGCATAAAAGCGACACAGCTCATCACCCTGAACACACCATCCCCACTGTCAAACATGGTGGTGGCAGCATCATGGTCTGGACCTGCTTTTCATCAGCAGGGACAGGGAAGATGGATAAAATTGATGGGAAGATGGATGGAGCCAAATACAGGACCATTCTGGATGAAAAGACCTGAGACTAGGACGGAGATTTATCTTCCAACAAGACAATGATCCCAAACATAAAGCAAAATCTACAATGGAATGGTTCAAAAATAAAGGTCTCCAGGTCTTAGAATGGCCAAGTCACAGTCCAGACCTGAATCCAATTGAGAATATGTTGAAAGAGCTGAAAACTGCTGTTCACAAACGCTCTCCATCCAACCTCAAAGAGCTCCAGCTGTTTTGCAAGGAAGAATGGGCAAGAACTTCAGTCTCTAGATGTGCAAAACTGATAGAGACATACCCCAAGCGACTTGGAGCTGTAATCGCAGCAAAAGGTGGCACAACAAAGTATTAATGCAAGGGGGCCAAATAATTTTGCACGCCCCACTTTTCAGTTTTATTATTACAAAAAAAGTTTAAATGATCCAATAAATTTCATTCCACGTCACAATTGTGACCCACTTGTTGTTGATTCTTCACCAAAAATGTAAAATGTTATATCTTTTTGTTTGAAGCCTGAAATGTGGCAAAAGGTTAAAAAGTTCCAGGGGGCCGAATACTTTTGCAAGGCACTGTACCATCATGTTCTGTGTGGCTGCTGCAGCCTTCATGATGCCACTAATGCCTTGATCATCCAGTTACATGTATTCAGTTTCCACCTGGGGTGGGCTTTGGGAGGGGGATGATTTCTTTAAGCAGCATAAATATATGTTACTAATTACTTCATCCCTAATGAATGCACCTCTTCTTGCTGCCTCTTGCCACTGTTGGTGTCATCACGTTCTGTATGGCTGCATCCGACCTGCATCATGCCACTAATGCCTCTCAATTGTCTCTTTACATGTATTTAGTTTACACACTGTTGAAATTGTATTTATTTATTTATTTTGGGGGTGGGGGGTTGTTGAAGTCCTTTAAGCAGCATACCTATGTGATTGTGGCATCAATACCAACATTTTCTCAAAGCCCAGGCTGATTCCAAATGAACAGACCTCGTTTCACCGGCGATACTCTATGTTACCACTGTTGCTGTCTGCTTGCCTGCCATCATGTTCTGTGTGGATGCTGCTGTGACCTGCATCATGCCACTAATGTCTCAATTATCCATTTATGTGTATACAGTTTTCACACCATTGAATTTTTTTAAAAAAAATATGTCATTATTGAATCAGTCTGGTTGTTCTCACAGCTCAAGCTGATTGCCACTGTTGCTGTCTGTCTGCCCAATTATCATCACATTCTGTACGGCTGCTGCTGCAGACTGCATCATGCCACTTATGCCACTTGCCAACCATCATGTTCCCTCAAGCCACTTTTAATTTTTATATTTTTTATCCAATAATACTGTCTTAGCTTAAACATCATCTGCCCTGCGTAGTGTGTTTTTAAACGCACTGTATGTTAACACTGTCAAATGTTCTATGTATGTAATTTAAAAAAAATCCCAGGAGGCTAGAGGGGGTTATATATTCCAACTTTCAGGGCAATTGGAGCAACTTTGGTTAGGTTCAAACCAATTTCAGGTCTTAACAAAACTTTTTCAAAAATTTGGCGAATCGGACCCAAATCTAATCTCAACTGGTTTGCTCATCTCTATTCCTAAGTTATGTTACTTTTTCTTAATATGTAAATTAGACCTTTGGCGCGTCACCATGATCTTGTGCACCGAAGCTCCACTCATTTCTGTGGCGAGCCCCTTCTGTGCTTGTTTGCCACTGCCTTGCCCTGTCAATCAAAGCAGTGGGGGAGGGGCTGACCACAGAAAGGAGTGGAGCTTGGGTGCCACTGAAGATGCCAGCATTTCACCAAATGCCTAATTAGCATATAAGAAAAAGTATCACAACTTGGAAAGCTTCAGATCAACTAAAGAAAAACAGAGATTTGATCAGGTGAACCACCGCTACGTGACTATGCAAACAATTAGATAGGGAGGTCGCTGGTGACAGATTGCCCTTAAAAATACAGGTTGACAGAAAATGAGTTGGAAACAACCCAAAGTTTTTTCATCAACTGAAAATAGCACAAAGCATTTTAATTAGTCAGAAATTTGCATGGGAGATGTGAATCAATAAGCTTTCATAGACAGTCCTCTTCCACATCTCTGGCACCAGTTGTACTAATTTATCCATCATTATGCATGACACAAGTAGCATGCAGGCTTTTAGTTCAGGGTGAGCATTGATTTCAAGAGATACTGGGGAATTATACAAGCGGACGTCTGCACTTATTAGACTAATATGGAATACCAGTGCATCGACAAATTGTCTATTAAGGGGATGGCTGATTACTTATTTATCTTGAAATGTAACAAATGTATCAAAGCTCAGGATGTATAGCCAGTGTTAACTATGTTTCAGTTCTATATATGGCATAAATAAATAGCAAAGCATGGCCATGTGTTATTGATATTCTATGAAAGAGCAAGTCAGATATGAAAACCCATAATGTAGTCTATGGTAATGCTGCAGTGCTATTGGTTAATACAATTTGTACAAAGTCAAGATCAAGCCTGTTCATTACTTCTCTGTGTAGATAATGGAAAGGTGTGAATACGAGATGTAGAATGTACGTAATAACTCCACAGGCTCAACACATTAAAGCATTTTACCAGTGCAGACTCCGAGTAGCCTATGATTTTCGGTTTTTGCGTTGTACTATACTGCTTGCCTTCCAAGAGCCATAATTTTTAATTTTCCATAGCTGTTTTTATGTGGGACAAACTGTATTTTCTACTGGCACCATTTCAGTATACCATTTACTGGGAAGCCAGAAAACAGGGTGGTATTTGAAAAATAAATGCAGTTCTGACGCAGTTTTATGGGTTTTGTTTGTAGAGCGTTTCCTATGTAGTAAAACTGACCAGTTACCATAATTTTACGGGCCAGTACTAGAGATGAGCGAATTGAGTCCCACAAAGTGGAATTTGATCCGAATTTCAGGATAAGGCTCCATTCACACTTCCGTATTTTGTATCCGCATCCTTTCCGCATCCGTTTCCGCAATTTCAGACAATTATGCAGATAGGATGCGGATCCATTCATTTCAATGGATCCAGAAAAAATGTGGACAGTACACCGTGTGCTGTCCGCATCCGTGTGTCCGTTCCGACTGTCCACATAAAGAAATCCTCCAGTCCTACTTCTATCCCGATTTTGCGGTCCGTAGCTCAATACAAGTCTATGGAACCTCCAAAAATGCGGAAGACATGCGGAAAAGCATCCGCATGTCATCCGCATTTGCGGATTCCGTTCCAGGAGGGTAGAAGAAAAAAAAAAGATTTGATTCCTCCTTTTGCGGATCCGCAAAAAACGGATGACATATGGATACATCCTTTCCGTTTTTTTGCAGAAAAACGGAACGGATGTGCTTGAAAAACAGAGTTTTTGCGGAACAACGGATCCAGAAAAAACTGACCGTTTTCCAGGATGTGCACAAATACGGACGTGTGAATGAAGCCTAAATTTGATTCGCCTCAAAGCCCAATTTCCTTGTGCTTCCTGTTAGTGAATCAATTTAATCTGAAAATGGTGTAAAAAGACATAAAAATTCATACTTACCTCCTCCATTTGCTCGCAACAGAGTGCCAGCCACCACCTTGATTGAAGAGTTCAGCTGAAATCCAATGCTTGGTGATGTATGATGACGTGACAACGTAATCTCGCACAGTGCGAGATTTCACTCCGGATCTTCGAGTAAGATGGCGGCGGCCGGCATGTCGCGAGCAAATGGAGGCAGTAAGTATGATTTAATTTTTTTTATGTTAATTTTACACTGTTTTTACACTTAGATGCCGCAATCATGCATGAACACGGCATCTGAGGGATACAATGAGGGAGGGCCGTGCTATCGCTGCTACCGGTCATTGCACCCGCTACTTGCCAAAAAATGTGCTTCGTGACGAAGTAATTAGTCACAAAGCAAATTTATTTGTAAAATTTGGCGAAGCAGCCAAATCGAACTTTTCAATAATTTGCTCATCTCTAGTCAGTACTACTACAACGATATTACATTTTCCTTTTTCTTGTATGTTAATACTGATTTTTTTTTCTTTTTCCTTGCCATATTCTGACCCCCATAAATTTTTAATAGTTATGTCTACAGAGTTGTGGGAGGATACCATTTTTGAGTTTTAATCACTTTTTTCATTTTTGGTGGGAGGGGAAGTAACAAAAAATGGCAAATCAGTCTTTTTATTTATTTATTTTTTTTTAATACGGCTTTTACCTTGTAAAAGAGAAGCAACACAGAGGGGAGCTCCCTAGTGTAATACCTTGGGTGTCAGATAGAGATGAGCGAATCAATTCGTCAATTTGTTGCTTCGTATCGAATCTTGGGATTTTTTAGCTGCGAAGCGAATACGAATATTAGGTGCTTTGCTTTGGCTTTGTACGCATTCGCTACGTAGTTTGTCCTATCAATTATACGCTATTGCTACGTACAAGTAACTCTATATGCTGTTGCGTACGAATTCAATTGATTTGCGATGCAGACTCCTCCCTTGTAGCCCCCCCCTTCTCCAGCACGCGAGGAAGACGAGGCAACTCAGGAAATTAAGATGGCGATACAGCGAGGTCCTGACTGGGAAGGCATGGTGTGGGCGCACCGACCCCTATGAGGAGAAGGAACCGGAGGAGATCTACGTCTCTCAATATGTCCGGCAGCCTAAGAAGTCGGTTGAGGTGCCCGCTGAGGTGTTCCCTCCGCTGGCTGACACGGCGGAGGCGGCAGGAGTTCCTGCTCCACCGCGGAAGGACTACTTCCATCGTCAAAATTCTATGGTCCCCGAGGCTGCTTTAACCAAGTTGCGCAGACGTGCACCTCATCCCTTTTTTCCCCCTTTTCAGGTTATTGGGAAGTCCCTTGAAATTTTTTTTAAGGAACCTTTGCTGCTATTTTTTTACCCATTTCGATTACAATTTTACCTATGTGGATTACAAATTGCAACTGAGTTTGGGATTCTGCTCCAGTTCTATGACAAGCGTCAGAAAGAAGAAAAGAGACTTAAACGTGTCCGTGAGTATACTAGGTAGGTGATATTTAAAATGTTTACATTATACCTATAATGTATTTGCACTATATTGTTTGCACTGGATTGTTTGCACTAATGTTTTTACCTTTCAGCAACGTTTTCAAGTATGTTGCCCATTGTGTGTATTTCTTTACAGGTACCGCAATGTGTCCTCATATTCACTTTATAGTATTGTGGATGATTGTACTATGCCCATAGCTGGATAGACAGCACCTTACTTGTTCTACCTCAAATATACATACTGCCTCTGAGGGCGATTTCAGATCTGACCATTTACACTGGATCAGGCCCGGGGTCCGCAAGGTGTCAAAACGATGGTGCAAGCCTCGGATCACCTGCTGGATGCCATTGTAAATCGTAATCCTGGCGGTCCATCAGCTGGACTATGTATTTCAGCTATGCAGCAGCACTAAATGATGATGATAGTCTGGATGCCATTTTTGAATATTCGCTCTGCCTCTGAGGAGTGCACGACGCAGCCTCTCGTTGTACGTGCCTGTGTATTACGTAATCGCGTACGCAATAGTTCGCTTAGGATTCGTAAGCTATTTGTATGCTCATGCGTACGTCTTCTAAGAAGTTGCGTACATTTTTTAACTGTACGTTCGTTATTAGTGCGCAAATGTTTGCTAATAGCACATAATGTATATTTTGTACGCAAATACAACAAATCTATTAGTCGAAAATACGAATCTTAGGAAAACTTCGGCGAATGTTCGGCGAATAATTTTTTCAATGATTCGCTCATCTCTAGTGTCAGATGATCGTACTCTATAATGATAAACTCCTTACTGGACCCAGGCACAGCATCAGAACAAAGCAAAATTCCTCTTAGGGTAGAGGAGGACCAAACTGCTGAACCTGCCTGCTGTATACATCCAGTGGAGGCTGGAAACAGAATCAAACAGAGACCATACAAAACCGGGATAAAAAGCACACTGTACTGGAAACTTCTTATAAAATCTTATTAAAATAAATAAATAAATAAAGCAACAAGCAACACTGTGATGTGCACAATGATTTGTAGATCTACTACGTGTTACCACTGCAGCCAATCATTGTCCTCAGCATTAGACCATGGAGGACAGTGATTGACTGCAATGGCCATGTGCCAACACATCAATGCTGGAATTTTTGAGTAGTGGCAGGAGTATGGGTGAGTATAACACAATCTTTCACCTTTTGGCTATTGAAGGGCTTGTCTGATATTTTAAATTGTTTCAGGCCACTTATTTAAGAGTCTTTATTAGAGATGAGCAAATTGAGTCCTGGGAGACCTCACAGTATCATATATGACTTTAAGGGCAATTGGGGCAATTTAATCAGACCTGATACAAATCAGAATCAAATTTCAGGAAATTCATGAATAGCTTGTCTTTACACCAGGACGTTTAGAAAAAAATCTATGATTTAACAAAAATAAGGACTTCTTGTTTCTCAAAGAATCTTTTCTACAGCCTGAAAGCTATAGACATCTTGGGAATGTAATAAAAAGTCAATTGTACATTGTAGTGGTCACATTGAGCTTAATAAGTGTCACTAGGTTTCTGGCTACAATCATCATTCCTCCATTTATTTCCCCTGATATTCAATTTGCTGATTTAGATTTTCCAGATATTGCTTCCATGTGTCCCTGGCAGTGATATGTTTTGGGTATGAAGTTTAGGTGGTTATATTGTTATTAGAGATGAGCGAGTAGTGTTCGATCGAGCCGGTATTCGATCGAATACTACGATATTCGGCATACTCGATTTCAATCGAGTATAACGGCGATGGCGCACTTAGAATTCGTTTCCCCTCCCACCTTCCCTGGCGCTCTTTTTCCACCAATCAACATGCAGGGGGGGTATGACAGGCACGCTGAGCACGCTGGCAGCGCGAAAACAGCGTCTACATGGATTGGCTGGAAAAACCATGTGACCTCGAATATTAAAAACTCAGCTCTTCCTGCTCGTACGCATATGCTGCGTGAACTTAGTCAGGGACAGAGGCTGGAGAAGGGACAGATAGGTTTTAGCTGTTGGACAGGCAGGAGCGTGATTAAAAGCCCTTATCAGGGCTACTACAGTGGACTTCAGTGATAGCTTTACTACAATATAGACTTTACAGAGAACGGCTGCTGTATTCAGGGATAGCTGCTGGAGTAGGGACAGAGAGAGGCATTAGTGGTGTATTAGGTGCTCTGCTACATACCAAACTATATTTGGCACTACTGTTCAGCGTTCTTTTAGGCTGAACAACCCTGTTATATAACTAGTGTGTATATGCACCATCTGATCTGGCAGTATACGGCTGTGAATTTTATTTTATTTTTTTAAATACAGTTTATTTGGCTCTAGTGTTCTGGGTTCTGTGTGCCTGCAATACCCTTTTTGTATACCAGGTGTAAATACCCACCGTCTGTTCAGTTAGTACACGGCTGTGTACCTTGAAATATACAATATCTAGGCCATTTAATAGGCCACTGTACTGTGCGTTTTCTTGTTAAATTATCTCACATACCTGGTGTAAATACCCACCGTCTGTTCAGTTACTACACGGCTGTGTACTTTGAAATATACAATATCTAGGCATTTTAATAGGCCACTGTACTGTGCGTTCTCTTGTTAAATTATCTCACATACCTGGTGTAAATACCCACCGTCTGTTCAGTTACTACACGGCTGTGTACTTTGAAATATACAATATCTAGGCAATTTAATAGGCCACTGTACTGTGCGTTCTCTTGTTAAATTATCTCACATACCTGGTGTAAATACCCACCGTCTGTTCAGTTACTACACGGCTGTGTACTTTGAAATATACAATATCTAGGCATTTTAATAGGCCACTGTACTGTGCGTTCTCTTGTTAAATTATCTCACATACCTGGTGTAAATACCCACCGTCTGTTCAGTTACTACACGGCTGTGTACTTTGAAATATACAATATCTAGGCATTTTAATAGGCCACTGTACTGTGCGTTCTCTTGTTAAATTATCTCACATACCTGGTGTAAATACCCACCGTCTGTTCAGTTACTACACGGCTGTGTACTTTGAAATATACAATATCTAGGCATTTTAATAGGCCACTGTACTGTGCGTTCTCTTGTTAAATTATCTCACATACCTGGTGTAAATACCCACCGTCTGTTCTGTTACTACACGGCTGTGTACTTTGAAATATACAATATCTAGGCATTTTAATAGGCCACTGTACTGTGCGTTCTCTTGTTAAATTATCTCACATACCTGGTGTAAATACCCACCGTCTGTTCAGTTACTACACGGCTGTGTACTTTGAAATATACAATATCTAGGCCATTTAATAGGCCACTGTACTGTGCGTTTTCTTGTTAAATTATCTCACATACCTGGTGTAAATACCCACCGTCTGTTCAGTTACTACACGGCTGTGTACTTTGAAATATACAATATCTAGGCATTTTAATAGGCCACTGTACTGTGCGTTCTCTTGTTAAATTATCTCACATACCTGGTGTAAATACCCACCGTCTGTTCAGTTACTACAACGGCTGTGTACTTTGAAATATACAATATCTAGGCATTTTAATAGGCCACTGTACTGTGCGTTCTCTTGTTAAATTATCTCACATACCTGGTGTAAATACCCACCGTCTGTTCAGTTACTACACGGCTGTGTACTTTGAAATATACAATATCTAGGCATTTTAATAGGCCACTGTACTGTGCGTTCTCTTGTTAAATTATCTCACATACCTGGTGTAAATACCCACCGTCTGTTCAGTTACTACACGGCTGTGTACTTTGAAATATACAATATCTAGGCCATTTAATAGGCCACTGTACTGTGCGTTTTCTTGTTAAATTATCTCACATACCTGGTGTAAATACCCACCGTCCTGTTCAGTTACTACACGGCTGTGTACTTTGAAATATACAATATCTAGGCATTTTAATAGGCCACTGTACTGTGCGTTCTCTTGCTAAATTATCTCACATACCTGGTGTAAATACCCACCGTCTGTTCAGTTACTACACGGCTGTGTACTTTGAAATATACAATATCTAGGCATTTTAATAGGCCACTGTACTGTGCGTTTTCTTGTTAAATTTCTCACATACCTGGTGTAAATACCCACCGTCTGTTCTGTTACTACACGGCTGTGTACTTTGAAATATACAATATCTAGGCATTTTAATAGGCCACTGTACTGTGCGTTCTCTTGCTAAATTATCTCACATACCTGGTGTAAATACCCACCGTCTGTTCAGTTACTACACGGCTGTGTACTTTGAAATATACAATATCTAGGCATTTTAATAGGCCACTGTACTGTGCGTTCTGTTGTTAAATTATCTCACATACCTGGTGTAAATACCCACCGTCTGTTCTGTTACTACACGGCTGTGTACTTTGAAATATACAATATCTAGGCCATTTAATAGGCCACTGTACTGTGCGTTCTCTTGTTAAATTATCTCACATACCTGGTGTAAATACCCACCGTCTGTTCAGTTACTACAACGGCTGTGTACTTTGAAATATACAATATCTAGGCCATTTAATAGGCCACTGTACTGTGCGTTTTCTTGTTAAATTATCTCACATACCTGGTGTAAATACCCACCGTCTGTTCAGTTACTACACGGCTGTGTACTTTGAAATATACAATATCTAGGCCATTTAATAGGCCACTGTACTGTGCGTTCTCTTGTTAAATTATCTCACATACCTGGTGTAAATACCCACCGTCTGTTCTGTTACTACACGGCTGTGTACTTTGAAATATACAATATCTAGGCATTTTAATAGGCCACTGTACTGTGCGTTCTCTTGCTAAATTATCTCACATACCTGGTGTAAATACCCACCGTCTGTTCAGTTACTACACGGCTGTGTACTTTGAAATATACAATATCTAGGCATTTTAATAGGCCACTGTACTGTGCGTTCTGTTGTTAAATTATCTCACATACCTGGTGCAAATACCCACCGTCTGTTCAGTTACTACACGGCTGTGTACTTTGAAATATACAATATCTAGGCCATTTAATAGCCACTGTACTGTGCGTTCTCTTGTTAAATTATCTCACATACCTGGTGTAAATACCCCACCGTCTGTTCAGTTACTACACGGCTGTGTACTTTGAAATATACAATATCTAGGCCCATTTAATAGGCCACTGTACTGTGCGTTTTCTTGTTAAATTATCTCACATACCTGGTGTAAATACCCACGCTGTCTGTTCAGTTACTACACGGCTGTGTACTTTGAAATATACAATATCTAGCCATTTAATAGGCCACTGTACTGTGCGTTCTCTTGTTAAATTATCTCACATACCTGGTGTAAATACCCACTGTCTGTTCTGTTACTACACGGCTGTGTACTTTGAAATATACAATATCTAGGCCATTTAATAGGCCACTGTACTTGTGCGTTTTCTTGTTAAATTATCTCACATACTGGTGTAAATACCCACCGTGCTGTTCAGTTACTACACGGCTGTGTACTTTGAAATATACAATATCTAGGCATTTTAATAGGCCACTGTACTGTGCGTTCTCTTGTTAAAATTATCTCACATACCTGTGTAAAATACGCCACCGTCTGTTCAGTTACTACAACGGCTGTGTACTTTGAAATATACAATATCTAGGCATTTTAAATAGGCCACTGTACTGTGCGTTCTCTTTGCTAAAATTATCTCACATACCTGGTGTAAATACCCACCGTCTGTTCAGTTACTACACGGCTGTGTACTTTGAAATATACAATATCTAGGCCATTTAAATAGGCCACTGTACTGTGCGTTTTCTTGTTAAATTATCTCACATACCTGGTGTAAATACCCACCGTCTGTTCAGTTACTACACGGCTGTGTACCTTGAAATATACAATATCTAGGCCATTTAATTAGGCCACTGTACTGTGCGTTCTCTTGTTAAATTATTCTCACATACCTGGTGTAAATACCCACCGTCTGTTCAGTTACTACACGGCTGTGTACCTTTGAAATATACAATATCTAGGCCTTTTAATTAGGCCACTGTACTGTGCGTTCTCTTGCTAAATTATTTCACATACCTGGTGTAAATACCCACCGTCTGTTCAGTTACTACACGGCTGTGTACCTTGAAATATACAATATCTAGGCCTTTTAATGGCCACTGTACTGTGCGTTCTCTTGCTAAATTATTTCACATACCTAATTATATACCCAAATATTGTATTTGCAACAAAAAAAAATAAAATGCGGAGGGGGGCTAGCGGAATAGGACGTGGACGTGGACGAGGACGGGGGCGCGGAAATGCTGTTGGGGGCCTTGTTGAAGCCAGTGGGGATACAATGCGTGCTGGTGAGGGTCAGCCAGGATCCCGCTCATCCAGAATCCCTGCCTTTATGGGACAGTTAAGCAGGGGGCGGGTTACACCGCTGTTGAGGCCTGAGCAGGTTGAACAGGTGGTGCAATGGATAGCCGATAGCGCTTCCACACAGTTGTCCACCAGCCAGTCATCCACACAGTCTCACTCTGACCCTCCTTCCTCCACACCTGGCCAACAGAGTCATCCCACCCTTGACCCCTCCCAGGAGCTCTTTTCGGGTCCTTTTTCAGATGTGCCGGAAGAATCCCAGGAGCTAGCAGAGGAATTTGTTTGTAGTGATGCCCAAACACTTGAGTTTTCGCCATCTCCTGCTGATGTGGACCCTGAAGCCAGCATCTGTTATCATGAGCGATGATGATGATGAGACGCAGTTGCCATCAAGGGAGGCTGTTGGAATGTCCAGTGGGCAGGAGGAGGAGCAGAGTGAGGAAGAGGAGGTGGTGGATGACGAAATGACCGACCCCACTTGGCCAGGGGTGATGTCCAGCGGAGGAAAGCAGTGGAGAGGTGGTGGTCTGCGCAGCACCGAAAAAGGCAGCAAGAGGCAGAGGGATGTCCAGAGGCAGAGGGATGTCCACAGCAGAGGGATGTCCAGCAGGCAGAGGATGTCCACAGGCAGAGGGATGTCCACAGGCAGAGGGATGGCCACAGGCAGAGGGATGGCCCAGGCAGAGGACAGTCCAGACAGAGAAGTGAGGCCACAGCCAGCAGGGCCGAAGCTGTTCCCGGCAGCGGGCAGTCGCGCGAAGCTCCCCCATCGAGGCCTCGTACTTCTGTGGTGTGGAGATTTTTTAATGTTTGTGCGGATGACAAACTGAGCGCGGTTTGCACACACTCTGCCACTCAAAACTGAGTAGGGGCTCTGAGAAGAGCAATCTGACCACCTCAGGCATGCGGCGTCACTTGGAAGTCAAGCACTGGGCTGAGTGGGAGAGAGCAAACGCAATACAAACCTGCGCCCGGTCTTGCTGCCACTGCCTCTTCCCCTTTGTTGTGTGCTGCCACTGCGGTCCAGACCTCCAGCCAGGACACCTCCACATCTGCCTCTGCCTCTGCCTCGGCTACTTTGGGGCCTTCTCCTTCAGCCTCCCCTTCCCCCGCCCCTTCCCCCGCCTCTTCGCCTGCACCTTCACACTCCTCGTCCCAACAACTGTCCATCTCGCAGGCGTTCGACCGCAGGCGGAAGTACGCCTCGAGTCACCCCCAAGCCCAAGCCTTAAACTGCCACATCTCCAAACTGCTGGCCCTGGAGATGTTGCCGTTTAGGCTTGTGGAGACGCAGGCCTTCCGCGACCTGATGGCGGCTGCCGCACCTCGCTATTCCGTCCCCAGCCGCCACTACTTTTCC
>ONZH01018884.1:0-54259 GCA_900303285.1 Rhinella marina | reverse complement strand
GGTATTTACACCAGGTATGTACGAACCATGTATTTAGCAAGAGAAACGCACAGTACAGTGCCAATTAAAAGGCCTAGATATTGTATATTTCAAGGTACACAGCCGTGTAACTAACTGTTCAGACGCGTGGGTATTTACACCAGGTATGTGAATTATTTTAGCAAGAGAAAGCACAGTACAGTTGCCAATTAAAAAGGCCTAGATTATTGTATATTTCAAGGTACACAGCCGTGTAATAACTGTTCAGACGGTGGGTATTTACACCAGGTATGTGAAATATTTAGCCAAGAGAAAGCACAGTACAGTTGCCAATTAAAAGGCCTAGATATTGTATATTTCAAGGTACACAGCCGTGTAATAACTGTTCAGACGGTGGGTATTTACACCAGGTATGTGAAATAATTTAGCAAGAGAAAGCACAGTACAGTTGCCAATTAAAAGGCCTAGATATTGTATATTTCAAGGTACACAGCCGTGTACTAACTGTTCAGACGGTGGGTATTTACACCAGGTATGTGAAATTATTTAGCAAGAGAAAGCACAGTACAGTTGCCAATTAAAAGGCCTAGATATTGTATATTTCAAGGTACACAGCCGTGTAATAACTGTTCAGACGGTGGGTATTTACACCAGGTATGTGAAATTATTTAGCAAGAGAACGCACAGTACAGTGGCCAATTAAAAGGCCTAGATATTGTATAATTCAAGGTACACAGCCGTGTACTAACTGTTCAGACGGTGGGTATTTACACCAGGTATGTGAAATTATTTAGCAAGAGAACGCACAGTACAGTGGCCAATTAAAAGGCCTAGATATTGTATAATTCAAGGTACACAGCCGTGTACTAACTGTTCAGACGGTGGGTATTTACACCAGGTATGTGAAATTATTTAGCAAGAGAACGCACAGTACAGTGGCCAATTAAAAGGCCTAGATATTGTATATTTCAAGGTACACAGCCGTGTAATAACTGTTCAGACGGTGGGTATTTACACCAGGTATGTGAAATAATTTAGCAAGAGAAAGCACAGTACAGTTGCCAATTAAAAGGCCTAGATATTGTATATTTCAAGGTACACAGCCGTGTAATAACTGTTCAGACGGTGGGTATTTACACCAGGTATGTGAAATTATTTAGCAAGAGAAAGCACAGTACAGTTGCCAATTAAAAGGCCTAGATATTGTATATTTCAAGGTACACAGCCGTGTAATAACTGTTCAGACGGTGGGTATTTACACCAGGTATGTGAAATAATTTAGCAAGAGAAAGCACAGTACAGTTGCCAATTAAAAGGCCTAGATATGGTATATTTCAAGGTACACAGCCGTGTAATAACTGTTCAGACGGTGGGTATTTACACCAGGTATGTGAAATTATGTAGCAAGAGAACGCACAGTACAGTGGCCAATTAAAAGGCCTAGATATTGTATAATTCAAGGTACACAGCCGTGTACTAACTGTTCAGACGGTGGGTATTTACACCAGGTATGTGAAATTATTTAGCAAGAGAACGCACAGTACAGTGGCCAATTAAAAGGCCTAGATATTGTATATTTTAAGGTACACAGCCGTGTAATAACTGTTCAGACGGTGGGTATTTACACCAGGTATGTGAAATAATTTAGCAAGAGAAAGCACAGTACAGTTGCCAATTTAAAAGGCCTAGATATTGTATATTTCAAGGTACACAGCCGTGTAATAACTGTTCAGACGGTGGGTATTTACACCAGGTATGTGAAATATTTAGCAAGAGAAAGCACAGTACAGTTGCCAATTAAAAGGCCTAGATATTGTATATTTCAAGGTACACAGCCGTGTAATAACTGTTCAGACGGTGGGTATTTACACCAGGTATGTGAAATAATTTAGCAAGAGAAAGCACAGTACAGTTGCCAATTAAAAGGCCTAGATATTGTATATTTCAAGGTACACAGCCGTGTAATAACTGTTCAGACGGTGGGTATTTACACCAGGTATGTGAAATTATTTAGCAAGAGAAAGCACAGTACAGTTGCCAATTAAAAGGCCTAGATATTGTATATTTCAAGGTACACAGCCGTGTAATAACTGTTCAGACGGTGGGTATTTACACCAGGTATGTGAAATAATTTAGCAAGAGAAAGCACAGTACAGTTGCCAATTAAAAGGCCTAGATATTGTATATTTCAAGGTACACAGCCGTGTAATAACTGTTCAGATGGTGGGTATTTACACCAGGTATGTGAAATTATTTAGCAAGAGAACGCATAGTACAGTGGCCAATTAAAAGGCCTAGATATTGTATAATTCAAGGTACACAGCCGTGTACTAACTGTTCAGACGGTGGGTATTTACACCAGGTATGTGAAATTATTTAGCAAGAGAACGCACAGTACAGTGGCCAATTAAAAGGCCTAGATATTGTATATTTCAAGGTACACAGCAGTAGTGCCAAATATAGTTTTGTATGTAGCAGAGCACCTAATACACCACTAATGCCTCTCTCTGTCCCTACTCCAGCAGCTATCCCTGAATACAGCAACCGTTCTCTGCAGACTGTATATTGTAGTAAAGCTATCACTGTACTGCACTATAGTAGCCCTGATAAGGGCTTTTAATCATGTTCCTGCCTGTCCAACAGCTAAAACCTATCTGTCCCTTCTCCAGCGTCTGTCCCTGACTAAGTTCACGCAGCATATGCGAACGAGCAGGAAGAGCTGAGTTTTTATGATTCGAGGTCACATGGTTTTTCCAGCCAATGCATGTAGACGCCGTTTTCGCGCTGCCAGCGTGCTCAGCGTGCCTGTCATACCCCCCCTGCATGGTGATTGGTGGAAAAAGAGCGCCAGGGAAGGTGGGAGGGGAAACGAATTCTAAGTGCGCCATCGCCGTTATACTCGAACGAAATCGAGTACGCCGAATAGCGTAGTATTCGATCGAATACCAGCTCGATCGAACACTACTCGCTCATCTCTAATAATACAACTGGATCCGTTCATAACAGATGCAGATGGTTGTATTATCAGTTAACGGAAGGGTCTTTGCTGAGCCCTTCTGGATCTAGCAAAAACGCTAGTGTGAATGTAGCCTTAAGCATCCAAAAATAGTAGTACAACACTTCTGTTTTACTATGCAACCATGGGGTGGCCCCCACTCTATGACTATGTTCTGTTCTTTTCTCAGGTTTCTGTACTCATACTAAATGAGTCCACAGTCTGCCTGTAAAATATTTCCATGCCTTTCATCTCCCCGACAAGTAAACTGTGGAGTCCAAAAGTGCGTAATACATATTATCTTCACAGAGCTTCTGCAAGCACCTCCTCTCAACACTGGGATGCTCCACAAAGTTATATATATATATATATATATATATATATATATATATATACCGTATATATATATATATATATATATATATATATATATATATATATATATATTCTCTAAAACTTTGCTTCTTTCTGCAGGTTGTTTCTCATCTCAAAGCTGTATTTTCTTATGTTCTGCTTCCACACACATCACTGTCTGTCTTGACGCTCACTCTTGGCTCTTGGAAACTGCTGATTAGTGAGGCTTGGTAACTCCTTGTGCAAGTTACACACATGAAATGCATAAAACTACATTAGCACATTGTTAATCTTTTTTGCTGTGAAGCACTGCCATATCAGTGGGACACTGCAGTTCCATCAACAACAGTGGTCCCTAACATTTTGAGGTCGTGAGTCATGTTCATCAGTCATATGAAGTCAAGCTAGCCAGACCATGTATGGATGAGATGGAAATAACCCTTTAAAGAGGTTGTGTCACTTCAGCAAGTGGCATTTATTATGTAGACAAGGCACTTAGTGGTGTAGCTAGTAATGACTGGGCCCCTGTATTTTTACCCGAGGAGTATGAAAGTTGCAATAATTCAGATACATAATAATTAGGCCTACACTTGCTCACAACTGCATTGGAGGTTGCGTTTATGGACCAGATGTTCCTTTCCGCAAAATGTGGAACGAACATGGCTGGTATCCGTGTTTTGTGGACCCGCAATTTGCAGACCACAAAACAGGCAACGGTCGTATGCATGAGCCATTAGAGGATATTTTGCGCTGGTACACTATTAGAGGTGCAGCAACCGAGCCGCAGGGGTGCAATGTGTGAGTGCGGTGGGCAGATGGGTGTAGTAGTTGTTACTCACATTTCTGCAGCTCCCTGGGCAGGCGTGCCGTGATGGGAAGAACAGCACCGGATTCCTTCGGGAACACTCTGGTGTTGAGGATCTCCTGCCAGATGGTGGTTGAGGTGCCCTTGGTGGTATAGGGTTTTAGGTGAAGGGAAGGCAGGGTACCTGTTGTTCGTGACACCAGCACCTTTGGGTGTAAAGGAGGTGTAGAAATAAAGAGGAGACAGTTCTTATAAATAACGGGACCTTTTCCTGAGAATCACTTGCTTTGAGATAGATGTACAGGTTCACTGACATGACAGAGGTAGTTATAATCCACACAGAGGCGTAGCTAGAGGTTCAGCACAGGGGGGGCGAAACATACTTGAGTGGGCCCCCCACTTGGCTTCCCAAACGCACGTTTCCAACTTCACAGGCACATACTACTAGTTGTGGTTATAATATTGTATTAGAAAGATGACTATATAAACTGCTAGATAATCTATGCTGTTAAGTACAGTACAATAGACTTTCTACCTACCCTACTGTAAATACACTACCATATAATGCAGTAAAATATAGGAGTAATAGGATTAAAAAACAACGGGACTCCTATGTTAAAGGAAACCTGTCCCCAGTTTTTACATCACTAAACTAACAGTCCCCTGCCCCCATCAGACCTCAGATCATCAGAATGTGCCCCCATCAGACCTCAGATCATCAGAATGTGCCCCCATCAGACCTCACATCAGCGTATTGTGCCCCCATCAGACCTCAGATCAGCGTATTGTGCCCCCATCAGATCTCAGATCAGCGTATTGTGCCCCCATCAGACCTCAGATCAGTGTATTGTGCCCCCATCAGACCTCAGATCATCAGAATGTGCCCCCATCAGACCTCAGATCATCAGAATGTGCCCCCATCAGACCTCACATCAGCGTATTGTGCCCCCATCAGACCTCAGATCAGCGTATTGTGCCCCCATCAGACCTCGGATCAGCCTACTGTGCCCCCATCAGACCTCACATCAGCCTACTGTGCCCCCATCAGACCTCAGATCAGCGTATTGTGCCCCATCAGACCTCAGATCAGCATATTGTGCACCCATCAGACCTCAGATCAGCAGAATGTGCCCCCATCAGACCTCACATCAGCCTACTGTGCCCCCATCAGACCTCAGATCAGCGTATTGTGCCCCCCATCAGACCTCAGTTCAGCGTATTGTGCCCCCATCAGACCTCAGATCAGCGTATTGTGCCCCCATCAGACCTCAGATCAGCGTATTGTGCCCCCATCAGACCTCAGATCAGCGTATTGTGCCCCCCATCAGACCTCAGTTCAGCGTATTGTGCCCCCATCAGATCTCAGATCAGCGTATTGTGCCCCCATCAGACCTCAGATCAGTGTATTGTGCCCCCATCAGACCTCAGATCATCAGAATGTGCCCCCATCAGACCTCACATCAGCGTATTGTGCCCCCATCAGACCTCAGATCAGCGTATTGTGCCCCCATCAGATCTCAGATCATCAGAATGTGCCCCCATCAGACCTCAGATCATCAGAATGTGCCCCCATCAGACCTCAGATCAGCGTATTGTGCCCCCATCAGACCTCAGATCAGCGTATTGTGCCCCCATCAGACCTCAGATCAGCGTATTGTGCCCCCATCAGACCTCAGATCAGCCTACTGTGCCCGTATCAGACCTCAGATCAGCGTATTGTGCCCCATCAGACCTCAGATCAGCCCACCCAGCCACATAGGATTAAAATAAAAAACCTTACTTACCTGTTCTGCGCTGCGGCTGCCCTCCGGTCCGCGCTCTGCTCTCTTCCCTGGCCCGCGCACACTATGACCTGACGCTGCGTGCAGCGTCAGGTCATAGTGCGCGCCACCAGGGAAGAGAGCAGAGCACGGACCGGAGGGCAGCCCAGCGCAGAACAGGTAAGTAAGGTTTTTTATTTTAATCCTATGTGGCTGGGTGGGCTGATCTGAGGTCTGATGGGGGTCCCTAAATACAAGTGAGCGCTTCCATAATGGAAGCGCTCACTTGTATTCGCCTGATTCTGGGCCCCCCTGAGTCACTGGGCCCGGAGCCGTCGCCCCCCCTGCCCCCCCGGTAGCTACGCCACTGAATCCACATAAAGCACATTCACTTAAGATCTCAGTTCTGCTGCAATTCCTGGTAACAGGCTCAGTTGTGGTAATAACAGGCTCAGGTGAGGCACTATGGTATGAGAGAGTCCCTTTTATCTGTACTCACTGGGCAACTGGTCCACTTGCTAGCAGCCATGTACTGGATATAATATAATCTTATCTTCTATGTCGATCTTCCTTCTTCTGCAACCTACAGGGCGGTTTTCCCTAGCAGCAGACATCAATCTTCTATTCCATTCTTTGTACTGGTTACCTTCAGAAACACATCTGCACGGTCCATAGAGTTATGTCGTAACCAGGGCCGTATTTAGGGTTCATGCTGCCCTAGACACTCTCTGTGATGACGCCCCCCCAACGCGACCCATTCCCCCACGCCCCCAAATAGTAGCATAGTAGCCTCTCTTCAGTCCCCCCCACCCCATAGTAGCCCCCTCACCCCACAGTAGCATAGTAGCCTCTCCTCAGTCCCCCCCCACCCCATAGTAGCCTCCTCCCCCCACATTAGCATAGTAGCCTCTCCTCAGAACCCCCCACCCCATAGTAGCCTCGTTACCCCCACCCCCCATAGTAGCCTCTTCTCACCCCCCACCTCATAGTAGCCTCTCCTCGTTACCCCACCCCCCATAGTAGCCTGTCCTCGCCCCCTCCCCCACCTGCCGCTGGTGCACCTAGCTTTTCTGATGCCCAAGGCAAATATTGAAACGCCACCCCATGCCAAATTCTCAACCTAATCCCTTCCCTCCAGTCCTACTGTTAAAGGGGTTGTCCTCTTTTTACTACTAATGACCTATCCTCACGGTAGGTCATCAATATCAGATCGGCTGGGGTCCTCCGGCACCCTGACGATCAGCTGTTTGAAGAGAGAGCAGAGCTCATATGAGAGCTGCTTTCTCTGCTCTGTTCACCTGCTTTGCCAACAGGCCAAACTGGATGGACAGATGTCTTTTTTCGGCCTTATAAACTATGTTACAATGTTACTATGTTACTAAGAGCAGTAAACAGAGCAGAGAAAGCAGCGCTCGTACAAAAAAAAAAAAAAAAAAGACAACCCCTTCAAAGACAGACTTGGAAAACATTTCATACAGCACTACAGAGCATACAGGGTCATACAGCGCCACATATGTACCTCTTACATCCAGTGACTTCTCTTCTCTGATGACGTTTTTTTTCCTCTTCTTCTGTCAGACCAGACTGCCATGGTGACTTCTTTCAGCTGTGCCTCGTCTCTGAAGAGTTAAACAAACAGACATCTTACTTTCCTACTTTTCCATCATCCTCTCACCTTCTCCACATCTCACCCTGCCCGCCCCCCATACTATACTACAGAAACAGCCCCCCTGAAAAAACTGGCACCACACAGAAAAACAGTACCCCACTTACCTTTCAGATCAGATCCCCATATCAAACCCCAGATGAGACCCCCCATCTCCAGACCCCCATTTGACCTCCAAACTCCCATATCTGACCCTCATTAGACCTCCAAAGCCCCAATCAGACCCTCATTAGACCCCCAGGCCCCCTATCAGATCATCATTAGACCTCCAGACACTCAATCAGACCCCCATTAGACCTCCAGACCCCCTATCAGACCCTCAATAGGCCTCCAAACCCCCAATCAGACCTCCAGACCCTCAATCAGACCCCTCTAGACCCCCAGTCAGACCCTTCAGGCCCCTAATCAGACCTCCTTCAGACCCCTAATTAAATCCCCAATCATACCCCCCCTTCTAGCCCCATATCATACTCTTGTGGCCCCCATATAGAACTCTCCTTCTGGGGCCCATGTCAGACCCCCCCCCCTTCTGGCCCCATGTCAGAACCCCTTTTCTGGCCCCCATTTTAGACCCCCCTTTCTGGTCCCCATTTCTGTCCCACCATTTCAGATCCCCCCATTCTGTCCCACCATTTCAGATCCCCCCATTCTGTCCCACCATTTCAGATCCCCCCATTCTGTCCCACCATTTCAGATCCCCCCATTCTGTCCCACCATTTCAGATCCCCCCCATTCTGTCCCACCATTTCAGACCTGCCCCCCATTCTGTCCCACCATTTCAGACCCCCCCATTCTGTCCCACCATTTCAGATCCCCCCCATTCTGTCCCACCATTTCAGACCCCCCCATTCTGTCCCACCATTTCAGACCCCCCCATTCTGTCCCACCATTTCAGACCCATCTGTCCCCATTCAGACCCCCATTCTGTCCCACCATTTCAGACCCCCCCATTCTATCCCACCATTTCAGATCCCCCCCCATTCTGTCCCACCATTTCAGATCCCCCCATTCTGTCGCCACCTTTTCAGATCCCCCATTCTGTCACCACCATTTCAGATCCCCCCCATTCTGTCCCACCATTTCAGATCCCCCCATTCTGTTCCACCATTTCAGATCCCCCCATTCTGTCCCACCATTTCAGATCCCCCCATTCTGTCCCACCATTTCAGATCCCCCCATTCTGTCCCACCATTTCAGACCCCCCATTCTGTCCCACCATTTCAGACCCCCCCCATTCTGTCCCACTATTTCAGATCCCCCCATTCTGTCGCCACCATTTAAAATCCCCCCCATTCTGTCCCACCATTTCAGACCCCCCCATTCTGTCCCACCATTTCAGACCCCCCATTCTGTCCCACCATTTCAGATCCCCCCATTCTGTCCCACCATTTCAGATCCCCCCATTCTGTCGCCACCATTTCAGATCCCCCCATTCTGTCCCACCATTTCAGATCCCCCCCATTCTGTCCCACCATTTCAGATCCCCCCCATTCTGTCCCACCATTTCAGATCCCCCCATTCTGTCCCACCGTTTCAGATCCCCTCATTCTGTCGCCACCATTTCAGCTCCCCTCATTCTGTCACCACCATTTCAGACCCCCCCCATTCTGTCCCACCAATTCAGACCCCTCCATTCTGTCCCACCATTCAGATCCCCCCCATTCTGTCCCACCATTTTCAGATCCCGCCCATTCTGTCGCCACCTTTTCAGATCCCCCCATTCTGCCCCCACCTTTTCAGATCCCCCCATTCTGTCCCCACCCTGTGTGATCTTTTCAGATCCCTTTTTGGCCCCCACTTCAGACCTCAGATCAGACAAGAAAAAAAAAAAACTTACCTCCGGTTCTATCTGTGTCCCCGCTCTCTTCTCTCTCAGGGGCCCGCGCTGAAGTCACTTGACCTCCTGCAGTGTCAGGTCAGAGGGCGCTCTATACGTCCTGACGCTGCAGGCAGTCAGGACACAGCAGCGCCGGCCTGAGGAGGAGGGGTAAGTACCGTACAGCGCTTCACTCCCCCTCCTCCTGCAGGCTAGTGAGCGCTCGCTAGTATTCCCTTTATAAGATGCACTGCATCTTATAAAGGGAAAAGTTTAGCACCGGCATGGTCGGCGATACCCCGCGCCATGTCCAGGATGGTTTTCGAACTTTTTTTTTTTTTCAACAATTCTTATAGTTTCTCCCGGCGGGGTGCCATCCCCCGCAACCCGCCGCCCTAGGCACCGTGCCCCCAGTGCCTACTTGCTAATATGGCCCTGGTCGTAACACATAACTTTGTTCTTAGTTGTCAGACTGTGTCCAGACGCTTTGAGGCTTCTCTCAGTCACAAGGTGCTGTGGAGTCCATAAGCTAAAACTGCTGCTATCTCCACTAGAATTGCTCTATATCCACAGTTTACTCTGGTCTGTGCTGTGTAGCTTCTGATATCTTCTCCTCCAAACTTCCTCAGACTGGCCAGAGCCAAAGGGGCTCAAGTGGCAGCTACATAGTGGACATTTCTGACTCTCCTCATCTCACATATCTCTAGAGCAGGGGTACTCAATTGGCGGACCATGGTCCGAACCCAGACCACGGTTGCCAGCTGTCCGGACCCCTGCAGAGTTCAGAAGCAATGAGCGCTTCCATCATTACAGATGGAAGCGCTCATTGCTAGAGCGCAGGGAGCCGATGTCACTCACTGCTCTGCTCCCTGCGCTCCTCCCCTCCTTCAGGCGGCTGCGCTGTGAATGGTGAAGCAGGAAGACTTCTCCTGCTCCTCCATTCACTCTGCGCAGATCGCTCTGCCGGTCGATATGGGCGGAGCCGTCAGACTGGAAATCTGCATAAGCCCCGCCCACAGCGCTGCTGCACGATCTCTGTCTGCAGAGAAGACGGAAGGACGGTAAGCTTCAGGAACGGGACAAGGTGAGTAGGTGCTGTGTGTTTTTTGTTGCTTTTTTTTTGTTTAATACAGAGGGGGCACAGAGGACTATAACTATGGAGGGTGCACAGAGGACTATAACTATGCCAAAAGTACTTGAGTACCCCTGCTCTAGAGTTTAACTTCTACTTCAACTAACTTCCTGTGTCTTGCCTGTCCCTTATATATACGATGTCCTAACACCACCTAGTGGTGACTAAGGTGTGGTGTGGTAACCAGCCTGTTAATAGGAATTTGCAGCTACATACACATAAGGCATTACATAACATGCTTAAAGATACAGGGCCCCGCTACTATCACAGAGTGGGACACTGCAGAAGTATATTAAAGGGAATCTGTTACCAATTTTAACCATTAAAAGTAATGGCCACTTTCTGTGTACTTTTGACCAATTTGTTTGCAAGATGACTACATGGCACTTAGATATACACAGGTCCTGTCCATAAATTGGCCACTGGTGGAGGGTCATGTGACCAGGAAAATCACCTCCCATTTCATGCCTCCTCCATTCAAATACACCATATCTGCCATCTACACTTGTACTATTGGGTGTTTAAAGCAGGTGCAGTGTGTTTAAATGAAAGAGACATCACATGGAGATGATTTGCCTAGTCACATGACCCTCCACCAGCAGCCATTTTATGGACAGAAGCTAGTGATCTAACTTTCTCATTTGCATATAAATAAAAATGAAGATACCTTTTCAGCAGTTCAACATACAGAGAAAAGAAAGGTATCATTTTATCCAGTACGATCAACCCTACAGGCAGTTCTTAGTAATAGTTGCCTGGTACTGGATTGGACCCATTTCCACCATTTTCCTCTCGTAAGCAAGCCAGAGAAAAGACCTGTTTGGTGTCTGCTGCTGCCAAGTAAGCCAAAACAGAACCCGTCTCCAGAAAGATACCATTCCTGTGAGTGAATGATGCCAGAAAAGCAACTTTGCTGAGAGCTAACCTCTGAGGGAAGGAGTATTGATTTTTGACAGAAGGTTAAGGACCATTTAAAGGCTGTGCTTGGACAAAGTCAGTAAAGGTAATGCAGGCATATGGCTTTAGACTTTACTGCACGTGGTTTAGGTTATATTCCTTTTGGCGCCTGCCACACTATTGAGACGTATTGGCCATCCACTCTAGGACTGCAGCCGCAGTTGGACATTTAGGAATTGTACTCCTTTTGGTCTGTTTGGAAGATTGCTAGTATCTATAAATACAGACATAGGGAGGACCACCATGATAGCCTTCTCCTAACCACAGCCTTTGGGAAAAGCCTCCTCTGTGAAATACTTCAGAACGGTGCCTAGTACTAGTATTTGTACTGTGAACCTCATCTTCTATTCAGTAATGTAGACACTTTATTTTATTATAATCTAGATGGCCTGGTCATTGGTTTTCCTACCTTATTGGGTTTTTCCTTCCCTGTTCTTCTGTCTTGCATTGCGTTGCACACCTAACATCAAGGGCAGCCCAGCCACCACCAGGTGGGAGTCCCTAAAGTCAAGGGTTTGCCTTGGGAAGAAGGGTTGGGCCCCTCCACTTCACTGCACATGTGGCCTGGGAGAAAGCTGGAGCAGGATTGGCCACCATAAGGACTAGGAACACCCTCATTGCCACTGCCACCACTCCCATCCTCTCTCCCTGTGGATCATTCAATATGAGGACTCATAGTCATGCTCTTGAGTTGTTCAGTACAAGGTTTTAACAAAACAGGGCAATTAAAAAAGTGACCCAGTGTTTTACCAAGGAATCCCTTAGTGAGGACAGCATAAAACTGGTAATAGATTCCCTTTATGGGAAATTTTAGAGGCATCTGAAGTCAACACTCTTATAGGACATCTGTAGAGGACGCGGTTATATTGTGCTGGCCATGACCACCTTTGGTAGCATAAGTATGGGAATATTAAGATTATGTTGGTTTTTGTAATGCACAGGGATAATACACACAGTGATGTCAAAATGGTCAGATATGTAATGAAGTGACAGCATAGGCACAATGTTCACAATGACATCAATGAACAGCAATAAGGCTCATAATAATATCACAATAGTTTGACAATATGCATGGTGATGTACAGAAAGTCAATGATGTCACAGCATAGAAATAATTAAAAAAGTAATGCACTCTTCATTGTCCACATACCGTCCATCACAAACTGCACATATGTCTGAGTGAAGATGCACCTCTTTAGTTATTGGGGCCCCAAAGAAACTGCTATGCCTGCTATCCCGGTAGTTACGCCCATGGTTATGTGGGTTATGTGGTGTCACCGTAGCAGATAAGGGAGCTATATGGTTGTTACACTGAGGGTCGCCTGTGGCTGGCAGCCTGGCACATCCAACAAACACGTCGTATTAAATAGATCTCATAAGGTATACCTTCATTTTTAACATTAGGTGAAAAAAAAAAATGGAGTACTGCAAATACAGCCATACTGCATGCACCCAGCCTACAAAATATCCTGTCCTCATGAATGATGTTCTTTAATATGTTGACTCAGTGATAAGGGCTCCCTATTAGCTGGAGCAGAGAACCACTGTAGAGAATCTTAGACTGCTGGCAGGAACCTTTGATTTCAATGAGTTCTATATAATTTTCCATTTCCTTTCAGAGAATGATCAGACCCCCGGCAGGTTGTCTAGGTGATAACAGGTGCTCCTGGAAGATCTCAACAGCCTAAAAGCGCATTTACACTCTCAGAGGAGAAGGAAGCGTTTCTTCCCGACAGTCGACTGCTTGTTAAGTGGAGGTGAAGAGCTGCATTTACACTGGGGATAATCACAGACATAACAAAACACAATAAGGACTCATGCACACGACCGGCCATGTGCACTCCGTGCAGCGGACCCATTGGCTTGAATGGGTCAGTGATCCACCAGATACGACCGAAGATAGGACTTCACTTATCTTTTGCAGAGCGGAGGCATGGATTGGAAGCCCATGGAAACACTACGAAACGCTTCCGTGGGATGTCTCCTCTAACTGGAGTATTTTTCCAGTGCTTTAGCAATAGGGTCTATATGACTTGCGCTATGTTCCTATGCCATAGACAGGATCTCCATAGGAACCTATGTGTGGCAGCCTCAGATCATTCAGGAGGACCGAGGCTGCCGCACACACAATCCTACTCTCCCAATTCTCACTAGGGGGAGCTGGTACAAACCTGGAAGGGCACGATTCCGAGTTTCTCCGGTCCCAGATGTGGTGGTCACATATGACCACGGCATCCGAGGGGTTAAATATCCATGATTGGCATTACCGCTGATTGCGGACATTAGCCCCGCATGTCTGCTATGTGAAACAGCAGTTACCTGGTTGATATGGCGCCCGCTCTGCTCAAGAGTGGACACCATCTTTAAACACCATCTTTAAAGACCCAACATACTATATGACGTACTGTTATGTCACATGTGGTGAAGGAGTTAAAGCGGATACCCCATTAGAACTGTATTTCTACAACATTTTACAGTAACATGATGAGTGACCTTGTGAATAATAAATAATGGTCAGTAACTGTAGTATTTCTTTCATATGCATCCCATGATACTTGGGAAATGCTGCCATCTTGAGGAAACAAGCAGAATTATTGCTTTTTTCTTAGTTGTTGAAGTTCTAGCTACAGCTACGTTCACATCTACACTCATATTTCCGCTTTTCTGTTCTGTTATACTGTAGGTACAGAAAAATGAAAATTACAATAGTGCTGAATCCATCATCTTACTGATGAAGGCTTTTTTGACAATTTGCAATAGACTCTGCTAAATAATGCAGATGTGAAGCAAGCTTTACAAGTAGAGAACCTCAGAGGCTCTCTGATTTGGGGGAATTCGACTTGTGCCCAAATCAAATTTCTTTGCAGGTTTGGAGGAACTGGAACCAAACAAATTTTAACAAATTTACCCATCCTTTTCCACCCATCATCTCGTTCAGCGAATCGAAGTAAAACAAATTGAGTTTGATCCGACTTTCAGGAAAACTTAGATTCTCCACAAATCTGATTTCCTTCATGCTTCATGGTAGCGAATCATTTTTTTTCCTAAAATGGTGGCTACACATGTTACAAAGTGAAAGTAAGAAGCCCAGGAACGCGATATGACCCATAATACTGTGCAGCCAGCCAATCAGTATATAGCCGGTCCAGTCACCTCCATTTTACTGTGAACTGAACATAGGAAGAGACGTGGCAAGTACTAGGGACAGTGTTTTAGCAATCTTTTAATTATAGAATATTGGATAGGGACAGTGCAGGGAGATCATAGGGAGAGTTTTGAGACAATATAGGGAGACAATCACTAGTAGAGGTGCACTGCGGCGGTAATGCAATTGACAATATATGGCTAAACCCTCACACTGATGTTAAAATGAGACTTTCGCCAATATATTCTTATATCAAGAACATACCGGAGCCCGAGCACCGCGTCAAGGTATCTCACAGTGGCTCGGGACCTAACGCTAACCTACCTTGCCGTTGGGCAATTGCGGAAGGAGCATATAGGCCGACACACAGCAACCTACTCCTAGTTACCTCCAGCGTGAAATCACACATACAATGGGAGGAGGGAGGAGACTATGAGCCCCACCTACCAATGACTCATGTGACTCAGGCTACACAGGTGCACCAGAATGTTACCATAAGATGTAAGTAATGGTACATTCAGACCTGGAGTTGCCACACTTCCAAGTATAAATGTTCAAATACAATCACAGAAAAAAACGTGGTCTAAAATGGCAGAAAATTGCTCAGACCCCATATGCTGTTGCGTATATCAAACCGGGGGAGCAATTCCGGCACATGTGGTCCGTTGCTAACAGCAATCCCCAGCAAAAATGCATACAATGGAGGATGCCTGCAGCGGACCACGTGTACCACAAAACCATCCTACACAAGGTAACAAATTGTGTGGATGTGGCGAACTATATAATCAAACAATCACTAGTAGAGGTGCACTGTGGCAGTAATGCAATTGACAATATATGGCATAATTGTAGGGAGACCATAGGGAGACTGCAGGGACAGTGCAGGCTCTGTGTAATCGCCTTGTGCATCTTGTTCCATTGCTGTGTCATTCATTTTTAATCTGTTCTGTTATATATAGACTGACTGTGCTTCAGACTCATTGTTAACAGGTGGTATAATATATAGGTGTGTTTTTCTAGTCTATCTGCTTAGCCATTCATATTTTATCTGTTACATTACTGATTAGTTACTGTGCACTATAGCGAACAGACAGTTGCCTGGGTCCTCAAATGGAATGGGCAGTGGCAAAAATGTTGCTGTAGTTGGCACAAGTAGCAGCAGAAGAAGGGGTGGTGGTAGCAGCCACAGCAACAGGTCGCAGCTGCCACTGTCATCCAGAGGTTGTGATTTGACCAACAATTCAACTGTACCGGAATGGTTGACTCACTCTTTAACATCATCTCAGGTGACAACAGATACACACAGCCTGGAATCGGTGGGTTCCCCTGACACCACACTTAGGTCTTGTTCACACATCAGTTTTTTGATCAGTTATTTCCATCAGTTATTGTGAGCCAAAACCAGGTGTGGGTCAAAAACACAGAACAGGTGCAGAGATTTTCATTACACCTGATATCTGTGGAGGCTCCACTCTTGGTTTTGGCTCACAATAACTGATGGAAATAACTGATCAAATAACTGATGTGTGAACAAGCCCTTAGTTGGTATGGTCCAGAAACAACCTCTGTCCCCTCACCTGTCCTGTGACTGCCTCTTTCTTTTGCTGCTCCTTCTGCTTGGGAAGTAATGCATGCTGCCAGCTGTGCTCCGTTGTTTAGCAAGGATGAGCTCAGTGAGGACAATCAGAAGCTACAGATAAAAAAATGCAACAGCACTCTGCGAACACAGACAATAAAATGAGTACATACAATACTGCCATACTCACTATCTACACGATACTAGCGCTACATTGTAAATGTGAGATTCTTGGCAAATAATTTTGTACAAAAATTATCTGTGCCCGTCTTCCCTACATCAAGGCGATCTCTTTAAGAAGGGAACCTAACACTAAATGCCATAGTCACTAAGTGCCATAGCAGCCTCCATTAACTATAGAGGATGCAGGCTCCACATGCATGCTAAGCCGACATTATATTATACCTCTTATGGTGCCAAAATGGCCTCCACTGATTTCAGGGAATGCAGGCTCCACAAGCATGCTGAGCCTACACAATATGATACCTCCTTGGTGCCACACTGACCTCTGTTACGCTTACGGAATGCAGGTTCCACACAATGCTGAGCCCACTCTGTATTCCACCTCTCCTGGTGCCAACTGGCCTCCAGTGCATATAGGGAGAGCAAGACACAGCTTTATGCTAGCACTAATTAAAATCAGCCTGTAAGGCAAACAGGTTAGTTAGGAGTGCACGACCGAAGTGGTGGAGTCAGCCATGCCTCCACCGAAACTGCACCATAAGAGGTACAATATAATGTTGGCTTAGCATGCATGTGGAGCCTGCATCCTCTGTAGTTAACGGAGGCTGCTATGGCACTTAGTGACTATGGCGTTTAGTGTTAGGTTCCCGTCTTAACCTTCCTCTTGTGTTAGCTTTCTGTTACTCTTTCTTATGTTAATGGGTCGGTTTTGACCCATGTCTTAAATCACCCCTAGGATACCCTAAAAACAGTTATTTATGATCCAATTTGTTTCTTACCTCTTAGTTACCTTGTTAGGGTTTCTCATGCATGGAAGGATTGATTTTAATATTTTTGTTGTGGCCCCCTGGGCCTTTCATTTGAGAGCCTACCCTTCATTATCAATATAAAAATATTGACAATGACATAAAAAGATCAAAACATGTCTTGATGTCACTTACTCTTGTCATTGGTGATTTGGCCTTACATGCCTGGACATGTCCCTAACTCAAGTTGTTGGAGGTAGAGCTGGCTGTGGGCTGTTGGTTTATATTGTGTTTATGAGTTCAGTTTTGGGACTTATTATTGTTTTTTTACTCTTATATTAGACCTGGGTCGAAATTGACCCCAACAACACAAATGTTATAATTTTAATAAGAGCATTTTACAATTTAGTAAAATAGTTTTATTTTATTGTATTTTGTTTAAAAATAAGTTCCTGAAAAAGTCAAAAAGTCTTGATGCAATAAACAAATGTATGTAGAATTTGTATGCATTTAAAACCTAAAACGGGTCGGTCACGACCCTAACACTATTAAACAGATCGCCTTGATGTATGGCAGACGGGTACAGATAATTTTTGTACAAAATTATTTGCCAAGAATCTCACATTTACAATGTAGCGCTAGTATTGTGTAGATAGTGAGTATGGCAGTATTATATGTACTCATTTTATTGTCTGTGTTCGCAGAGTGCTGTTGCATTTTTTTATGTTTTACTTTTCTATTTGTAGCCATGTGACGTGCACCTGCATACTTGGATGTGCTGACTGACCCCCAGTTTTTCAAGCAGTCAGGGACGTGGCCATGAGACTGGTGAGGATGACATAAGTGACGAAAAGACATTAGTGGATGTTGATGTAGCTGATCGCACGTGGGAGCCTTGTAAATAGAAGTCATCATCATCATGATCATCAAGGGTTGAGGGTAGCAGCAGTCCCATGAGACAGCAACAGGGCAGCAGTGTGCCAATGAGCCTGCAGGGTGGAAACAGTGGGAATTCTGGAGTCAAACGCGCCCGGGGTAGACCGCCTGCTACTCAGGAGTCTACCTGTCAAAAAACAACTAGCAGTGCACGGTTTCATAAAAGTAGCGCCAGGCAGTCAGCATGGAATGTTGGGGGTAAAATGTCATACTCGCTGATGTGGGAATTTTTCTATCAAGTCGCTGGAGGACGTTAGCCTGGTGGTAAGCAGAATATAGTAACATAGTAACATGGTAACATAGTTTATGAGTAACATAGTTTATAAGGCCGAAAAAAGACATCTGTCCATCCAGTTCGGCCTGTTATCCTGCAAGTTGATCCAGCGGAAGGCAAAAAATTCCTTCCCGACTCCAATCAGGCAATCAGAATAACTCCCTGGATCAACAACCTCTCTCTAGTAACTATAACCTATAACATTGTTACCCTCCAGAAATACATCCAGGCCCCTCTTGAACTCTTTTAGTGAACTTACCATCACCACTCAGGCAGAGAGTTCCATAGTCTTACTGCTCTTACCATAAAGAATCTTCTTCTATGTTTGTGTACAAACCTTCTTTCCTCCAGACGCAGAGGATGTCCCCTCATCACAATCACAGTCCTGGGGATAAATAGTTCTTGGGAAAGATCTCTGTACTGACCCCTGATATATTTTTACATGGTTATTAGATCTTCCCTCAGTCGTCTTTTTTCTAAAGTAAATAACCCTAATTTTGATAATCTTTCTGGGTACTGTAGTCCACCCATTCCAGTTATTACTTTAGTTGCCCTCCTCTGATCCCTTTCCAGCTCTGCTATGTCTGCCTTGTTCACAGGAGCCCAGAACTGTACACAGTACTCCATGTGTGGTCTGACTAGTGATTTGTAAAGTGGCAGGACTATGTTCTCATCATGGGTGACTATGTTCTCATTATGGGCATCTATGCCCCTTTTAACCCTTAGAGTACCAGTACCGTACATGTACGGCGCTGGTGCGGTGCGGGGACATGACGCCTGCTCGCCCATGCGGCAGGCGTCATGGCCGGTAAGTCTCTGCTGTTTCTAACTACTTACCGCCATCGGCGGCGTCTTGCTGGGCCTTCAGATGCCGTGATCACACATGATCACAGCATCAGGATGCGTCTGAACCCGGAAGCGCACGCTTCCGGGTGGTGTACAGACACCCGAGTGGCCAATTGGGGTGTCTGTACACCATATGAAAACTGTAATCCTAGCTGGTGAGGATTACAGTTTTCAAACTGCAATTCTTATTCTGGCCAGGTATATAATTCTTATAGATGGCAGGCCAGTATAAGAAATGAGCAATTCTTGGATTTATCTCCATCTAGTAACTCCCTGATTGCTCATAAAGAAAAAAAAACACAATATATTAGCTCATATTTGAGCTTTAAAATAATCACAAAAAATTAAAAAAAATGTTAAAAAATATATATAAAAAATATAAAAGTTCAAATCACCCCCCTTTCCGTATAATTAAAAAATAAATACCTAAATAACAATAAATATAGACATCATGGGTATCACCGTGACCGAAAATGCCCGTACTTTTAAAATATAATAAAAAAATTCCAATACGGAGAATTGTGTGGCGGAAAAAAGCGTCCAAATGGCGATTCGCTGTTTTTTGTCGCCTTTTTTTTCTAAAAAAAATTAACTAAAAAGTGATCAAAAAGTCATACACACCCCAGAATGGTATCAATAAAAACTTCAGATCGCCCCGCAAAAAATGAGCCCCCATACAGCCAAAAAGTTATAGAGGTCAAGATATGACAAAAAAAAAAAGGCCAACTTTATAATTATTTTAGCACTATCAAAACGCAGGAAAAACTATACATATTAGGTATCGCCAGATTCGTACTGACCAGTAGAATGAAAGTAACTGGTCAGTTTTAATGAACATCGAACGTTGTAAATAAGAAACCCGTAGAACTGTAGCGGAATAGCGTTTTTTTTGCAATTTCACCCGATTTGGAATTTTTTTCCCGCTTCCCACTACACCATATGCAATATTAAATGGTGGCGTACTGGTACTGAAAGGGTTAATGCAACCCATTATGTTATTGGCCTTGGCAGCAGCTGTCTGACACTGGTTTCTGCAGCTTAGTTTGCTGTTTACTAAAATTCCTAAGTCCTTTTCCATGTCAGAGTTACCCAATGTTTTACCATTTAGTATGTACTGGTGACTTGCATTATTCCTTCCCATATGCATAACCTTACATTTGTCAGTGTTAAACCTCATCTGCCACTTCTCTGCCCAAGCCAGAAGGTGTGGGGAGAAGGTGAAGTGAGGTCAGGGTACTAATGTTGGTACCACGGCCCTCAACACATGGAGAATCACCGTGAAGTGACTTGGCACTAATGTAGTGGTACAAGCTGATGCAGCAACGGCTGCATCTTCCAGGGGCCCACACGCCTTTTCCAGCAGTCAGAGCTTCTCAACCTCCCTAGAAGGAAGTTGTTGTTCCTTCCCCTGTCTACTGCTCTTGATGCTCCTCCTCCTTATCATGTGTTTTGCCAGCAATCACTGAGGCAATTGTAAAGAGACAACAGTATGCATGCACCCATCCAACGGCACAGAAGCTGAACGTGCACCTGGCCAACTTGCTGGTACTGCAGTCTCTCCCTTTTCATATTGTGGACTCTGCCGATTTCAGAGAACTGATGGCTTGTGCCCACCCAAGGTGGAGAGCCCCAAGCCATCATTACTTCTCTAAAACAGCTGTACTAGCCCTGCACACGTATGTTGAGTAGAAGAGGGGCCAGTCGGTATCTGGTACAGTTCATGCCAGTTCTGATGTGTGGAGCTGTAAATACGGTCAATGACAATATATGTTCTTTAAAGCCCACTGACTAAATGTGGTTCTGGCCCAGGTGATGGCAAAGTTGCCTCTGCATTGTAATCGTTGGATTTCTGTGCCAATGTCCTCCTCTGCCTCCTCATCCTCCACCATTTCCTCAGCCTCCACCATAAACACTATTCAGAATGGTCCTCTAGCATACCACTTATTCAAAGCATAGCATTGTCATGCGTTCCTGCACCTGGTCAACCTGGGCAAATTGAGTCAAACCAGGGAAGAACTGCTCCACGTCATCAACCAAGAAATCGACTCCTGGCTGTATCCTCACCAACTGGACATAGGAACCATGGTCACCGATAACAGGAAGAACATTCTGTCTGTGTTGCATCAGGGAGGGCTGACCCACTGGTGCCCTGCATCGTGCATGTATTCAATCTGGTTGACACCTAGTTCCTGAAGTCTTCCATACAACTGCAAGAGGTCTTGAAAATCTCAAGGAAACTGTGCAAAACATGCCCTACTTGAGCTGTAAAGGCGGAATAGTGTTCTCCAACATCGCCTCATATGCAATGTTTCCACCTGTTGGAACTCCACCCTCCACATGTTGGACCGACTGTATGAGCAGAGGAAACCCATGACCCATTTCTTGATGATGCAGTAGGACAGCACTACTCCCCGGTGTACCTTTGACATTAGACAGTGGCAGTTCATGCATGAAACCTGCTGTTTGCTCAGGCCCAGTTGAGAAGGCCACTTTATTTGTCAGTCGCCAGGACAATGGAATAAATGATGTCATTCCACTCCTTCCTGTCCTGAAGGGGATGCGGATAAATCTGACTGGTGAGGGGACAGAAGGTATGGCTCCTACATCTCATGGCTACCTGAGCCCTGTGGAGGCTGGACTGGCACAGGAGGAGGACATAAGCGGCCAGGAATTGTATGCAGAAATAAGTGGCCAGATACACACTGAGTTGCTTGCATAGTGACAGCCGCATTATCACCATTTGGCAGAGGGATGACTATTGAATCTCCAGAATGTTAGACCATCACTACTGGCCCAAATTGGGGGCCTTTTTTACACCTTCTGAGAGGGATGAAAAATTTATCTGCTATCGAGACATCCTTTGTAGTCAGTTGGTCACTGCCTATGTGCGTCATCACCCATCCTCATGAAGTTCTAACCGGGGGAAACCCTTTGATCTCATGCTCCACTACCATGACAGCTGGATGCACGTGTGGAGGGGCTGAAGCAGCACCAGCTCCATCAGCAGCAACTTAAGCCTTGAGTCTGTGATGAGCAATTTTCTTCACCCGCCTACTGAAGAAACCGTCCAGCAGTAGCAGGACATGGAGCAGAACTTAGGTGGCATAAGTGTAGACTGCACCGTCAGCCCAGATCCAAGATCCCCTGGACTACTGGGAACCAAGCCTGATGCACATTCATTCTACATCTAACAGAAGGGATTCAAATGTATGTGCTTGCACTGCCACAACATGGATTAAAAGAACCTTTTATTTCTCCACTACTTTATTGGAGCTGCCCCTCATGTCCTTATGTCCTTATTTTATTTCACTATAGAGTTATTGGGAAACCTACAGGGGCGCACAGCGTTTTTTTTTTGCTTTACTGAAGAATTCTGTATGCTTTTTTTTTTTTTAGCTAGAAATCTTGGTGGCCTGCACGATGATGTGCACGACTATATATGTGACCCGCTTGTCATTCTGATGTACAGTAAATGTTTTACTAACAGAAAGGACTAGCTATACATGTTGCACTGCACAGTGATGTACACCAGGATACATTCTTGCTAAAGTTTAACTGCAGGCTGGGATAGACCTGATTTAATGCGCTTTGTGAAGAATTAATTTGAAAAAATTCAGCGAGGTGACTGAATCGATTGTTTTAAAACTTTGTTCATCTCTACCAATGTTTATATCCATTGGTGTGAAAGGGATTAATGAGAGATGATCCAACCGGCCAACCAAATCCATTATGTGGCAAAATAGATGACAACTAGCAAGGGTCATGAAGTAAGTGGAGTGAGGACCATACAACTTTAAACATACACTTGGCTCAGATTTTAACATTTTTTAATAAAGAATAATCATTAAAACCAGTATATAAATTAAAGGGGTTGTCCCACTTCAGACATTGGGGGTATATCGCAACGTGAAGGAGGGCACACCGCACATGCATGGCTGCCCTCCATTCATTTCTTTGGGAGTGACAAAAATAGCTGAGCGCTGGCTTGGCTGTTTCTGTCAGCCCCATAGTAGTGATTGGAGAAGTGGCCACGTTTATGTGGTACACTTCTCATTCATTTCAATAGGACTGCTGAAAATAGCCAAGCACGCTGCTTGGCTATTTTCAGCGCTCCTAAAAGAATAAATGGAGGGTGAACGCACTAAACTCTGGACAGTACAAGTGCAGATGGCAGTTGGAATGTATTTGAATGAAAGAAACATCACATGGAAGTGATTTGCCTGGTAACATGACCCTCCATTAGCAGCCATCTTATGAACAGGACTTCCTGTGGACAGCACAACAGACATGGCAAACCAGGGCGCAAACCTAATGAAAATGATGCAGAATTTTAACAAAGACCATATTAATAAGTGCCATATCATAACTTTACAAACCCATTGGTCGACAATAACCAGAGAGTGACCATCCCCTTTAAATGTGCCACATACAATATATTTTTGGGAATTCTGTATGTGCTGTATAAAATGCGTAGGAACAAGAAAACATTATCAGTTAATTACCATAGAGCAAGGTGAGCAGTCAGCAGGGAACTGCCGGGTGCTGTTATCTGATATTTGATGTAGCCGACTGACTGTAATCATCAGATAGAGTAGAGATATATTGTACAGACAGATGAAACTCTGCCAAAGCTTAGCGAGAAACATACTAACATCAAAAGGTCTACAAAGCGAGTAGCACTGGTTTTATCACACCACCCAACATTTTGTACGGTCAAAGAAGGACATTTACGGCTCATTATGTGAAAGATCCAATCACTGGCTGAGGCAGGTCCATGGCTGCATCCAGTGATTTTCCCAAGCAGCAGACACCGCCATTTTCTGCCTTGTCAAGACAGTAGCTGGAAGTGGGATGCAGTGACCTGGAAACCATCAGAACTGCAGCGGCAGTCATCAGAAAGGTAGGTATAAGGGCTTGTTCACATCACCGTTATGGATTCCATTATGGCTTTCCGTTATAACATCGTTATAATGGAAAATAATGGAATCCATAAGACGGAAATCAAAACGGAAACCTTTAGAGGCATTCCGTTTTGATCTGTCATAGTAGAAGTATATAGGCAAGAATAATGGATCCGTCTGGTTTCCGTTATGCTGGAAGTTACCACCTAGTTACTTTGTGATGTCTTTAGTTTTGTACATGAACCCTCTGAATTTGTAAAGTGCTGTGGAATATGGTGGCGCTATAGAAATAAATGTCTGATCACCCCCACACCACTGCCAATCAGCAGTTTCAGAGTAGCTTCAGCGTTGGAAGTCTGCATCAGCTGTGTAGTGGATGGAGCTGGCAACTGCAGTGCTGCTTCCATTGAAGTGAAAGGGAGCAGCACTGCAGTTACCAGCTCCATCCACTAGACAGTGCCAGAGCTACTGTGAAGCAGCTGATTGGAAGAGGTGTGGGGTGTCGTACCCCTTCTGATCAGATATTGATGGATTTTCCCGAGGTTAGACCATGAATGTTAAAATCCTGGCATACCGCTTTAATTACTTCACAGTAATTTTTATGCATATTTGTCTTTACTGGAATTGCTCATTCTTTTCACTTTATTCTAATACAGCATTATCTAGAGTATTAAGCTTATGATTGAATTATTCTATGTTTGTGTGGGTTTTCTTTCAGTATTCTGATACTTCTGTATACTTTGGGGTCGGAAATATGGCAGCACTATGTGAGGCATATTTTGATGGTTTTTAATATTTTTTGTGTGATGTTTCGATATATAAAACTTTGAGTAAAACTTTTTCAAACTCATTATTTGCATGTTCTTTGTTCCTGGTATTCTAAGGCTCTGACTTCCTTGTGAAAGTGTTTATTATCTGTTGACACGTTATTATAGCTTGGAAATTCTGGTAATGTTCCAGCGGGAGTGTGAAAGTTGCTATTTTTTCAGTCCCTAATAGACATTTTGTAATATGTTATTTATCCTCTTGTGTCTGAATTTACTAGTTTCTGCTGGTTGTAATTTGCAGTATTTTACTAATAATAAGGAAATATCAAGAAAGAAGAAGTTCTCAGTACGCAAATATCACAATGTGAATGCTGCCTTTTGTACATGCACTGAACACTCGAATAGGCCTTAGGATTAAAAAAAAAACATGACTGTTTTCTTCCAAAAACAGCAGCACCCCTGTCCACAGGTTGTGTGCGGTATTGCAGCTCTGCCCAATTGACTCCAATGGTGATGAGCTACAATATCAGACATGACCCAAAGACAGGGGTGGCGCTGTTTTTGGAAGAAAGCCGCCATGTTTTTCTAACCCTCAACAACCACTTTAAAGAGGTTCTCTGGGAGTTAAGGATAGGTCATCAATGTCTGATTGGTGGGGGTCCAAGTCCCAGCACCCCCGCTGTTTGAAGATCCTTCAGCACCTCACAGTATATCAAGCATAGCGCTGTATTTTAAATAGCGGCTGTGCTTGGTATTAACTTGAATCTGCAAAATATCCACTGCACAAAGACTGCTAATGATTCTGATACACTAGCATCCTCTGGAGCGCGCATGCACAGTCAAGAGGCAGGCTTACATAACCCCATGGCTGCTAGCCTGTTCCATCAGTCAAATGAAGAAGAACTGCTCCCCTACAGCTATGAAAGTCCGCCTACAGACAAGCGGGGAAGTGTTGAAAGCTGTAGGTGAGACAGCCTCTTTATAGGGATTCTCACTTTAGCAAATGGCATTTATCATGTAGAGAAAATTAATACAAGGCACTTACTAGCGTATTGTTACGACCTCCCTGAAATCCATCAGTGGTCATAGGGCAAAAAGCACGGACTCTCTGGTGGTCGTGACTGTGGGAGTGCACATTGGCTGGTGCTTTTTCCTATAATGTGCAACGCGGCCACTGCTGATGGATTGCAGGGTGGTCGTAACAATGGAAATGAGCAGTGTATAATGTGATAGAAAAATGAATCCAGCCAGCAAAGGAAGCAATATGGACAATAACAATACATTAGTAAGTGCCTTGTGTTAACTTTCTCTACATGATAAATGCTATTTGCTGAAATGGTACAACTCCCTTTAAGGAAATGCCATATGAGAAAAGGCTAAAAATATACTTTAAATGTAATTACATAAAATACCATTTCAGGCAGCGAAGCGGTAAAGTCTATTCCCAGCCTGACAATAACGATGTGTAGAATTTATGTAAATGAATATCCATTTAAGACACCAGACTGCGTCTGATCATCTAAGGTTACACAGCGGCATAAAAGTCACCGTGCAGCATGGTGATAATAGATTCACTGTAAAGATGGAACTATATCATCTGGCCATCACAGACATCCATGGCTGCTAATTAAGGGTTTCCACCGGTCATTAACTCTTGTACCAGGCAGTAGATGTACAGAGGGCAGGCAATAGACACATTGCAAAGAAAGCTTTTTGTTTAATCATAGCGACGTTAGTACATTATGTGCTATACATGAAGGAAACACAGGCGATTTTCTCATCCAATGATGGTAATAGCCGGATCACAGCCACTGTTCCTGATAATGCTGCGGAGCCGTCCTCACATCAAGGTAGCGTCATTTATGTAGATAAATATGAAAGAGCATAGATGAGAAGTAAAGAGACACATTTTTATTCTAAACGATTGTAATTAAGTCTATAGATTCTTGCTTTAGGCAGTCCTTGGCTATAATCACATGTCCACGTGTTGATATGGTTTTTTTACATCTAACATTCAGTGCTGCTTTAATTCTTTACTTCTTAGAGGTCAGAAAGCCATTTTTCTGATATACAGCTCCAAATTCCTGCCTTAGACATACAGTATATTTAACACACAACATCCTGGTTGCCTGCAGCCGCCACTAGAGGGTGCTTAGGGGCTTACTGCATATTCTTATGTAAAAGGGGTTTTCCAATAAAGAATATGATCGGTTTGGGTCTGACACCTGGGAACACACTGATTATGAGAACTCGGAGAGCAGAAATCCCCATGTTAATGGATTGGTAGTGCACATACACTTTTATTACACTGACGGAGATGGCCAAACGTTGTATTAGGCAGTCCCATAGACAATAAATGAAGTGGTAGCTATGCATGCTACTACAGCTCCATTCACAAAAGGACTTGGAGACCCCAGTGATTGGTGGACTTCCAGTGATCATACATTGAACACCTATCCTGTGGATAGGTGATATACAGTATGTTATTAAAGGGGTTGCCTCATGATTTAAAATGACTTTAAAGGGAATCTGTCAGCTTTGAAAGACCCTCCAATCTAGAGTAGGCAGTGTATAGTGTAAGTGATGCTGAATCCGGTTATGTAATTATCTTCATAATCACTTGCATTCTGACACTGTTCTCCCACAAACCTGCAGTAAAATGCATTGAGAGGACTCCTGAGCTCACACACAGAATGGAAAGGACTCACAGAAGAGTCCTCTGAATGCATTTTACTGCTGGTTTATGGGAGCACAGAGTCGGAATGGAAGTGAGTATGAAGATAAAACTTACATATTCAAATTCAGCATCACTTACACTATACACTGCTTAGGCTAGTTCAGGGAGTGTTTTGGAAATGACAAGTTTCCTTTAAAGGAACTGCTCACCAGTGATTTTAAGAATACGACTGCATTATAATTAGGGTCTCTCACTAGCTTTTGTTGCCCTCAGATAGGACAGCATAAAACTGATGACACATTCCCTTAATATTTATCACCTCGTCATTAGATATATGATAAATATTTGATAGGTGAGGGTGTGATTGCTGAAACCCTCATCGATCGCAAGAATGGGGCCCTTATGTCCCTCTATATGAATAGAGGAGCAACTGAGCATGTGCACTGCTGCTCTATTCATCTTTATCAGAATGTGTTGATACTGTATTGATACTACTATCATTTTTATCATCACCATATTCATTCCCATGTAGTTCAGTTAAAGGGGTTTTCCAGGCCTTTAATATTGATGACCTATCCTCAGGACAGGTCATCATTATCAGATCATTTACGTATGCTGTCAAGGTGCCTGACAGGAAAGCTAAGTCATGTACAGTGAAGGCAGGCGCCAGAGCTCTATGTATAGCAAGGCTCCTCCTGTCACCCTCCAGGCATCTTTGCAAGTGGAGACAACCTGTCCTTTTGACATATTAGGATGGGTTGCTGTAGGCCATATTATACAACTCCTGGAGTACCCCTTTCAGGGGAGAAACATTAATTAAATAAAAACATAGGGGATCATTTATCAAACTGGTGTAAAGTAGAACTGGTCCATAGTAACCAATCAGATTCCTCCTTTCATTTTGCAAAGCAGCTGTCCAAAATGAAAGGAAGAATCTGATTGGTTGATATGGACAACTTTATACCAGTTCTACTTTACACCAGTTAGATAAATGACCCCTATAGTTGAAGGCTGAAAAAAGACATATGTCCATCCATTTCAGCTTGTTATCCTCAAAAGTCGATTCAGAAGAACAGGAAAAAAACCCTCATCAGGTAAGCCCTTTTTTTATATTTTGACATGAATGGGCAAGTGTAGTGTGAAAATCAGACTAAATCAGAATAGTGCACGCTATAATTTCCTCTGAACAGAACAAAAGTTGAGTGAATCGCTCAAAATTTGATTCAGGTTTGATTCGACTCAGTCAACCAACTTGAATCGAAAGTACTACAATTGGCATGTAATTGGCTTTTGTGTATGACCCTCTGAGGCCTCCTAGTACTCATATTTTGTTTGTATAGTCTCTCAATTATTTCTTACTTTCTTTTATATTATTTTTTTATTTCTCTCTTCCCCCAAAATAAACCCGAAATGAATCACCAAAACTTGCAACTTGAATGTTTACAAAATTCAGGTCAATTACAATTCATTTCTCTTACCTCTATTCTTGATTAGAATTAGAAATGTGAATTGGACCAATGACTATAATGTGTCAGTGTCCAGTCTATGTGTCGTTGACGAACAGCACCTGGAAGTAAGCATTGCATGTCTTAATGAGTCTGTATAGTCACAGCCCTGCGTATAAATAGATGATGGGAGAGATCTCTGTATTGGTCTTTGATATGTTTATACATAGTATTAGATCTCCCTTCAGTCGTACTAAATTATAACACGTGGTGATGAGATCTTCAATCAAGATAGCAGTGCTCAGGTCGGCTGAGAGCAAATGGAGGAGGTAAGTATGATTTTTTTTGTTTTTTACACTATTTCAGGTTAAATCGATTCATGGCTTCACTGCGAATCTAATTTATCCTGAAATTCGGATCGAATTCCACATCGTTGGATTCAATTTGCTCATCTCTATTAATTTCCCATGGAACATTGCCAATAAGTCTCCATACCATGGAGTACTTATGTTAAGTCTTCATACAGTACTGTTTTTTAAAGGAGATTCAGCACCCTGCCTAAGTTTATAGAATTAATATTTGACCAGGGCATAAGCGTTTTAATAGGGGGGATGCAGGGGTGTAGCTATAGTGAAAGCAGGGGAACTGGCTGCTACAGGGTCCAAACTTAGTAGGGGCCCATCCAAGAGGAGGACTAAGATTTTATTGTGAGGGCTCCTTCAACAGTATTATATAATGACAGTATATACAGTGACATGACACAGAGTAGATACATGTAGGAAATGGGCAGAGCGGCTGCCTGCACTGGTCTGAGAGAGCTATCTTGACTAGTGGCAGGAATGAGAATTGCACGGGAGGAGGGTGTTGCTAGGGGCAGGGCTGGCCTTAGGTTAAATGACATCCTGTAAATCTTTTTGGTGCCCCCCCACCTTTGTAACCATTATAGAAAATTAAATAAATTAGTAGCATCAATTTTAAAATGTAACTTAATTTTATGCTTAAGTGGGTATTACCATCTGGCACATAGCTGGCATATCGATATAATATGCTATAAATTTCCGACGGTGCAAGTCCCATCTCTGAGAACCACTTCTATCAAGATCAGGGCTACAACGTGAATGCAGAGCAACCTCCATATGGACGACCACCCCTCCATTCACCATTATGGGACTTTCAGAAGTCCCATAGCAGTAAATAGAGTGTACACCATGCATGCAGAGTAGTAGTGGCCAAGCTAATTTCATAAAGACAGCTCCAGAACCAAGCACGTTACATAAATACAACACCAGAACTAAGCACAGAACATAAAAAAGAACCAGAACGAGGCTCATCAGATAAATACAGCATCAGAACCAAGCATGGTACATAAATACAGCTCCAGAACCAAGCACGATACATAAGTACAACACCAGAACTAAGCACAGAACATAAATACAGAACCAGAACAAGGCTTATCAGATAAATACAGCACCAGAACCAAGTTAATTACATAAGTGCAGCAACAAAACCAAGCTTATTACATAAATACAACACCAAAACCAAGTTCAGTACATTTATACAGCACCAGCTCAAAAACTGCTCATTAAAGATATAATTTGCATAGCCAGGCTAGCCCTTGCCTTCACCTCCCTCTTCATCCCCTACTCAAGCTGTGGAACGCAATGCCAGCAGTAGTAAATGATGTCTGAGTGACGCTGACATACATAGCTATGGGTAAATGCACACTTGACAGTGTTATCATACAACGTGTTTAAAAATACACAGCTCCGGCTCATTCTTTTTCATATTCCAAAGCTTCCAAAAATTGTCCCTTACCAGGGGCAGATGATGTAAACACACATGGTGTTATGAGATAAAAAAAGAAAAACTTGAACAGTAGCTTGAATGTCATGGTTGGAAAGTGGCATAAGTGCCATGCAGGCCACAGCAGCCGTACATAACATGATAGTAGTTAGACAGAGAACAACAGTGGCAACATGAGCCATTGCCAGCAAGGCTATGTGTATTCATTACTGTGAGAAAATGTCAGGATTGATTCAGTAATGACGTATATATGCTGCTTAATGAAATTACCCACCCCCCCAAAAAAAAACATTTTTAAATTTCGACCGTGTGGAAACTTTATACATGTAAATGGATAATTGAGGCACTAGTGGCATGATGCATGCCACAGCATACAGCCGTACAGAACGTGATGGTAGGCAGACAGACAGCAACAGTGTCCAGATGGGTCACGGCTGGTGAAACAAGGTCTATTCTTCCGCAATCAGCCTGAGCTATGAGAAAATGTTGGTATTGATACGGTAACCACGTATATATGCTGCGTAAAGAAATTTAACCCCCCCAAATTTTTTTTGCAAAATTTCAACCATGTGTAAACTGAATACACATAAACTGACGATTGAGAGGAATAAGGAGCATGATGCAGTCCACAGTATGCAGCACATACTTTCAAAAATTCCCCCCCCCCCAAAAAAAAAGAAAAAAATTGTACATTTCATGACTCGACGAATCTGACTACACATAAACTGATTATTGAGAGGCATTAGTGGTATGATGCAGTCCACAGCATGCAGCATGTACATTTATGCTGCAGAAAGAAATTTAACCCCACCCAAAAATGTAAAATTTCAACCGTGTGGAAACTGAATACACGTAAACTGACGATTGAAATATATTAGTAGCATGATGCAGGCCACAGCAGCCATACAGAACGTGATGGTAGACAGATAGACAACAACAGTGGCAAAATGGGGCACTGGCAGCAAGGCGAGGTCTGTTCATCCAGAAACAGTCTGAGCTGTGAGAAAATGTATTGATGCAGTAATCATGTATGTATGCCCGAGGAACCACTTCTTTCCTGCTGTGCCACCACTGAGACAATTCGGTGCCTTGGATGGTGCCACCCTTCTTCTCCTCTTGCAGTGGCAGCTCCTCATCCTCATCTTCCTCATCCTCCTCCTTCATGGCAGATTCCATTTATGTGTCCCCTACAGCTATAGGACGGACAGCTGCTCTTCTTCAACCATGGTCCCCTGCTGCATGAACGTCAGCATCTGTTCTGAGATAAATATGAGAGGGATGACATTATTCATGCTGCATTTGCCCATGCTGAAAAACTATATCGGATGAGCTGCCACTGCCTGACCTCGAAGCAACACATACTCCCTGCTGCTGAGGCTGCCTGGTGCATGACAAAATCGTTCATGGCTTCCTGCTGCTCATACAGATGTGCAAGCGTGTGCAATATTGAATTCCAGAGAGTTGTCACGTCGCAGATTAGACAGTGTAGCGTCAGTCCGTTGTGTCACTGCAGGTCCAAGAGAGCGCTCCTCACCACGTAAGAGTGGCTGAAGTGCTTGGACAGTCTCCTGGACTTTGCCAACACCTTGCACAAGCCAGTGTACTTATTTAGAATGTGCTACACTACTAGATAGATGACGTGTGCCATGCAGGGAGCATGTGTTATTTCACCCAGGTTTAGGGAGGCCATGATGTTACGCTTAGTGTCGCTGATTCATTTGCGCAGTTGGAGGTGACAGCCAGCGGGATTTTTAATGCTTGATGTACTTGAGCTACTGCTCACTGGTGTGGCTACTCTCTTTTAGGCCAATCAGCTCCAATACGGTGTGGCAACGTTTGACCTGACACGTAATAGGAAGGAGGGGTGGTGCGAGCGACCTTGTGCCTAGCTGTTGGGAATGTGTCCATGGAGGAGAAGGAGGCGGATAAGTGCCTGGTGCCGTAAAAAACATCGACCCAGTGGGGCATGAAAGACATGTTCTGTCCCTGCCCGTAATAGCTGGTCCAGATGTCCACTGTGGCGTGAACCTTGCCAGACAGCAAGAAACGAAGGGAGCGGCTCATGTTGTCCATGACATGAGAGCATAATGCAGGGGTGGATTTTTGGGAGAAATAATGTTGGCTAGGAATCTTCCAGCGAGGCTGAGCACACGCCACTAACTTCTTAAAGGCAGCAGACTTGCCTGCCCACGTCTTAATTTGCTCTTGCACAAGGCAATACTTTTGTCTTCCGGCAGTACGGAGAAAAAAATGCCAGATGGGAGATACTTGCATAGCAGAGGGTAGAGGCAGTCAAGCTGGGCTTAACTCGGGAACTTTGTGGGCCTAAACCACCCACAGCGTCAACTGCATTAACAGATCCCAAAGCAGATGCGGCCCTAGCTGTTATTCGGAAGGTATGTGGCCTCTGCTCTTTATTGCTGCTGCCATCATCCTCATCCTCTAATGTTGCCTCCTCCTTAGCACCCTGATCTGGCTCCCAGCTCCTGTCCAGCACACAATTCTCATCAGAGTCCTCACCCTCCCTTTCATTTCTATCAGACTTTGGCCACCCTCCACTGCTCTTCCTTGACTGTCACTGTAGCTGATGCCAATAATGCTGCTTTGGAGGCAACTAGTACCAACACGGATATGTCTGGGGTCTGCAGCCTCCTCTTCCACCTCGTCTTCAGGGCAGTACAAATGCTGACTGCTCTAACACAAGTCATCGACAGGGAGACTCTCTATCTGCCATAGGGCATGGTGGAGTTTTCTTGCCACTTCTTAGAAAAAAGGAAGGTGCCCCTCTTGTAATGGACAGTGAAGATTGGTAGTTTCCACTGAAAGCCTTCTTTGGGGCTGCAAGGAGGAGGTGCAGGAGGAACACCCCTGGCTCCACTGCAGGGTGTCGGACTCTGAAGTCACCTCCACGTCATCCTGCTGTGAGCCATCCAATCCACAATCTCATCATCTTTCTCCTTAACTATAATGTTGCGCATTCCGAAGCTAGCAGGGACAACTGCAGTAGACTACTATTACTACTTCTGGTTGGATAGTTGGTGCTGCCACTACCCACATTCTGGCTCTGGGTCTTTCGTTTAGAACCATTTTGTAGCTCAGACATTTTTTGGCCTTTCAGATGTTGTGCACTACCCTGTGTATTTGTGTAGTAAACATTTATATACAGATGCAGCTGAGCTAAACTTGATGGTTAATTTGTTAAGTAAAAAATGGCACAAATATTTTAACAAACTCTTTCAATGTATTTCAATGGATTTTGTCACAAGATGGCACAAGATAGCACTGTGACATATATTTTCAGAGTTATCAGTCAATTTTAACTTGGCTACATCTGTATGCTGCTAGTTTGAATATAATCAACCAAGGGCCTAAAAAAATAATAATTAAAAACTGATTTGGGCCTAAATTTATCACTCCCAGATAGTTTTGTGTGCTAGCCTTTCTATTGGTGTAGTAATCACATATATATGATGCTAGTTTGAATATAATCAGTTCCCAATAGAAACAAAAATTGATTGTAAACGTGTTTGTGAACACAGAAATAAAACCAAACTGATTTAGGCCTAACTTTGTTATCCCCAACGAACACGTTAATTAAATTGAACAGGTCCCCCAAAAAATTGTAATTCCAACTGTATGGAAATAGAATTCAGAAGTGATGCTCAATTTCTCGATATCACTAACAGGCAGGGCCGCCGATAGGGCAGTACAACTGGTACTGCCCTATGGGGCCCGGACTCTAGGACATGATGGGGGGGCCCGGCCCGGCCCGGCCCGGGCGGCCCGCCTGTAACGGGCCCGCCGGCCGCCGCGGGCCAGGGGTTAGAGGGTGCTGTCGCACTGTTGTGACGTGGGCGGCGCGATGACGTAATCGCGCCGCCTGCGCCGTTCCTTAGGAGACCGCCCGGAGGGGAGACCGCGCCAGCCGGCCTGGTAGGACAACTCTTGGGGGCACAAGACGCTAACCTGAGGTCTGAGGGGGGCACAAGACGCTGACCTGAGGTCTGAGGGGGGCACAAGACGCTGACCTGAGGTCTGAGGGGGGGCACAAGACGCTGACCTGAGGTCTGAGGGGGGGCACAAGACGCTGACCTGAGGTCTGAGGGGGGCACAAGACGCTGACCTGAGGTCTGAGGGGGGCACAAGACGCTGACCTGAGGTCTTAGGGGGGCACAAGACGCTGACCTGAGGTCTGATGGAGGCACAAGACGCTGATCTGAGGTCTGATGGGGGCACATTGTGTTAATTTGAGGTCTGATGGGGGCACAAGACGCTGATCTGAGGTCTGAGGGGGGCACAAGACGCTGATCTGAGGTCTGATGGGGCACAAGACGCTGACCTGAGGTCTGAGGGGGGCACAAGACGCTGACCTGAGGTCTGAGGGGGGCACAAGACGCTGACCTGAGGTCTGATGGGGGCACAAGACGCTGATCTGAGGTCTGATGGGGGCACATTGTGTTAATTTGAGGTCTGATGGGGGCACAAGACGCTGACCTGAGGTCTGAGGGGGCACAAGCTGACCTGAGGTCTGAGGGGGCACAAGCGCTGACCTGAGTCTGAGGGGGGCACAAGACGCTGACCTGAGTCTGAGGGGGGCACAAGACGCTGACCTGAGTCTAGGGGGGCACAAGACGCTGACCTGAGGTCTGATGGAGGCACAAGACGCTGATCTGAGGTCTGATGGGGCACATTGTGTATTTGAGGTCTGATGGGGACAAGACGGCTGATCTGAGGTCTGGAGGGGGGGCACAAGACGCTGATCTGAGGTCTGAGGGGGCACAAGACGCTGATCTGAGGTCTGAGGGGGGCACAAGACGCTGACCTGAGGTCTGAGGGGGCACAAGACGCTGACCTGAGGTCTGAGGGGGGCACAAGACGCTGACCTGAGGTCTGAGGGGGCACAAGACGCTGACCTGAGGTCTGAGGGGGGCACAAGACGCTGACCTGAGGTCTGAGGGGGGCACAAGACGCTGACCTGAGGTCTGAGGGGGCACAAGACGCTGAACCTGAGGTCTGATGGGGGCACAAGACGCTGACCTGAGGTCTGATGGGGGCACAAGACAGCTGATCTGAGGTCTGATGGGGGCACATTGTGTTAATTTGAGGTCTGATGGGGGCACAAGACGCTGATCTGAGGTCTGAGGGGGGCACAAGACGCTGATCTGAGGTCTGATGGGGGCACAAGACGCTGATCTGAAGTCTGATGGGGGCACAATGTGTTGATCTGAGGTTTATTATCCCTGTACAGTGACATCACTGTGTGTATTATCCCTGTACAATGACATCACTGTGTTTATTATCCCTGTACTGTGACATCACTGTGTTTATTATCTCTGTACTGTGACATCACTGTGTGTATTATCCCTGTACAGCGACATCACTGTGTTTATTATCCCTGCATTGTGACATCACTGTGTTTATTATCCCTGCATTGTGACATCACTGTGTTTATTATCTCTGCACTGTGACATCACTGTGTTTATTATCCCTGTACTGTGACATCACTGTGTTTATTATCCCTGTACAGTGACATCACTCTGTTTATTATCCCTGTACAGTGACATCACTGTTTATTATCTCTGTACTGTGACATCGCTGTGTGTATTATCCCTGTACAGTGACATCACTCTGTTTATTATCCCTGTACTGTGACATCACTGTGTTTATTATCCCTGTACGGTGACATCACTGTGTTTATTATCTCTGTACTGTGACATCGCTGTGTTTATTATCTCTGTACTGTGACATCACTGTGTTTATTATCCCTGTACAGTGACATCACTGTGTTTATTATCCCTGTACAGTGACATCGCTGTGTGTATTATCCCTGTACTGTGACATCACTGTGTTTATTATCTCTGTACTGTGACATCATTGTGTTTGTTATCCCTGTATGGTGACATCACTGTGTTTATTATCCCTGTACAGTGACATCGCTGTGTGTATTATCCCAGTGCAGGAAGAGGTAAGTGGTCTGTGTTTGTGTGTTTGTTTTCTATTTTTCAGGGTCGTGAATGCAGAGGACTACGTCGGATTCGGTGGACTACGTCGGACCAGCTTTTTTTTTTTTTTTTTTAATAAAATGGTCAAACAGGGGTCTGGGGGAGTGTTTATTTCAATAAAATGTTTTATACTTGTGTGTGTGTATTTTTTTTTTACAATACTAAAGTTTTAGTAATCACGGCTATCTACAGACGGCCCTGATTACTAATACTGGGCTTAGTGCTTGCCGGTATGGCAGGCCAGCACTAACCCCAACATCTATTACCTCGGCACCCACCGCCACCAGGGGTGCCGGGAAGAGCCGGGTACCCGCAGGACCGGACCTTCTAAATTGAGGGTCTGGCTCTGGGGCAGGCTGCAGGCTGGTACCATTAGGCTGGGAAGGGCCAATAACCGTGTCCCTTCCCACCCTGGTAGTGCCAGGCTGCTGCTGCTGGTTGTATCTGGCTGGCGAAGGAAAAAAGGGGGGGACCCCACGCCATTTTTTTTAAAATGATTTAATTATTTTTTTTAAAAAATGGCGTGGGGTCCCCCCCCTTTTTTCCTTTACCAGCCAGATACAACCAGCAGCGGCAGCCTGGCACTACCAGGGTGGGAAGGGACACGGTTATTGGCCCTTCCCAGCCTAATGGTACCAGCCTGCAGCCGCCCCAGAGCCAGACCCTCAATTTAGAAGGTCCGGTCCTGCGGGTACCCGGCTCTTCCCGGCACCACTGGTGGCGGTAGGTGCCGAGGTAATAGATGTTGGGGTTAGTGCTGGCCTGCCATACCGGCAAGCACTAAGCCCAGTATTAGTAATCAGGGCCGTCTGTAGATAGCCGTAATTACTAAAACTGTAGTATTGTAAAAAAAAAAATACACACACACCAGTATAAAACATTTTATTGAAATAAACACTCCCCCAGACCCCTGTTTGACCATTTTATTAAAAAAATAAGAAAAAAAAAAAGCTGGTCCGACGTAGTCCACCGAATCCGACGTAGTCCTCTGCATTCACGACCCTGAAAAATAGAAAACAAACACACAAACACAGACCACTTACCTCTTCCTGCACTGGGATAATACACACAGCGATGTCACTGTACAGGGATAACAAACACAGTGATGTCACTGTACAGGGATAATATACACAGTGATGTCACAGTACAGAGATAATAAACACAGTGATGTCACAGTACAGGGATAATAAACACAGCGATGTCACAGTACAGAGACAATAAACACAGTGATGTCACAGTACAGGTATAATAAACACAGTGATGTCACAGTACAGAGATAATAAACACAGTGATGTCACTGTACAGAGATAATAAACACAGTGATGTCACAGTCCAGGGATAATAAACACAGTGATGTCACAGTCCAGGGATAATAAACACAGTGATGTCACTGTACAGGGATAATAAACACAGTGATGTCACTGTACAGGGATAATAAACACAGTGATGTCACAGTACAGGGATAATAAACACAGCGATGTCACAGTACAGGGATAATAAACACAGTGATGTCACAGTACAGGGATAATAAACGCAGTGATGTCACAGTACAGAGATAATAAACACAGTGATGCGACTTGTTAAGAAAAAAAAATTAGCCATTTTGCAATCTGTAAAGTTTACCCGAAAGGGGGGGGGCCCGCGAAATTTGCCTGTAGGGGGCCCCGAAATTCCTGATGGCAGCCCTGCTAACAGGTAAATCGCTGCCTTACCCTGTGTTTTGCAGTAATCACATATATATGCTGGTTTAATTACGCTTAACAGTCCCAAAAAAAGAATTAAAATTCCAACTGTGTGGAAACTGAATATAAGAAAATGGACAATTGAGGCTTGGCACTAAATTTCACCTTAATACACACTGGTAGATTGCTGCAACACCTTTTGTCTTGTAGTAATTACATATATATGCTGGTAACATTACATTTAACAATCTCCCAAAAAATGAAATTTTAACTGTGTGGAGATCACCAAATCCACCAAGGCATTGCTCCCGGTTAGCCAGAATCCTACTCCACACTGATGAGGGGCAACACCCCGAAACAGCTGTCTGTGGATAGATAACTGGCTTAGGTCTTCCCCATCACATCCTTAAAGAGCGGGATCTTGACATAGGGGCCACTTAATATGGTCGATTTGGTAATCTCTGTAATTGGGACACCCCTTTGCTTGGTTTTCCTTCCTTTGAGGGATATCTGGCTTTCACTGTGTTGAAGACTGGGGCTCCATGTTATTTTGCATATTACTGTTTCTCAGGGAGCTTTGCACTTTGGATTGCTGTGTTGAGACTCTTAAATGAGGCTCCACTGTGTTTTTGTAGCTGGTCTCCCTGAGATCAACTATTGTTTTGTTTAACCCATAGAAAATAGATCTGAATGGTAAGTGATTGGACAATTTCTGCTGGTTCTTTGGAGTATATTATTGTGTCAGAGACTGGTTCCCCAATCTTTACCACTGACCACCAAGTACTCAGAGACCTAATACTGGAAACATTTAAAAAAAATCAGGAAGTTGAATCCCAATTAAGTGCTTTGGGTGATTGCTTCACTTTTAATGACGTTCATTTTATGCAGGAGAACTATTGTAAACTCATGAAAATCGCTTCCCTTCTTTGTATAATGACACTTTAGCTCTAGCTCATGAGTTTCAGTATTTTTCCTATCATGTGAACATTGTCAGATGCCTCCTGATGTGATACGTGCAGGATAAGACCAGCTGCGCTGATTGCAGCAATTACACGTTTGTTTAGCATGTTTAGATGCTGCTTTTGTCTGATTTCTTTCTTACAATTCTTACAGCAGGTACATGGGTAAAGAAAATAGTTAGATTCTTAGAGAACAGGACCCCCTGCAAGAACAGCATATGAACATCTTTTTCTTCAGTAGCTTATGGAGCAGCTTCTTATAATTCTCCCACAATCCACAGTGATTGTGAACCATTACATTTACTCAGTCTCTTACATACATCTAATAGACAGCTGACGTCTATTTTAGTAACTACTTGTATTTTCCATTTAATAATAGTTTTGGAGCATCTACTTTTATGATGTATTTCTAATAGAAGTTATGAATGAAAGCGTTTGCAGTGAAAGTCCAGATGGGTGTTACCCATTTGAGGGTGTTAGACACCTTTGCAGGGACACCAACTATCCACCCTCCCTCCCCCTGACTCGGAACAGCTAGTTAGACTTTTGTTGTAGACTAATGGCAATTCATCCCTAAACATGTAATAGAATAATAATAAACACAATATTAATAAAATTATTATTAATAAATAATAGTAATAAACATAATAATAGTAGGAATAATAGAGGAATAGCACAAGATAGTGTTATTACATTGGAGATGCAAGTAGTTACTAAAACAGACATGTCAGGAGAGGTGACAGGTCCTCGTTAAAGGGAACCTGTCATCACCGAAACACCCCCTGAATTAGAGTAAGCGGTGTATAGTGTAAGTGATGCTGAATCCGAACATGTAATTTTTATATTCATACTCACTTCCATTCTGACGCTGTGCTCCCACAAACCTGCAGTAAAATGCACTCACTGAACTCTTCTTTGAGTCCTCTCCATTATGTGAGTGAGCACTGGAGTCCAGTGAGTGCATTTTACTGCTGGTTTGTGGGAGCACAACATCAGAATGGAAGTGAGTATGAAGATAAAAATTACATGTTCGGATTCAGCATCACTTACACTATACATGGCTTACTCTAGTTCAGGGGGTGTTTCGGAGATGACAGGTTCCCTTTAAGTGGTCAGTTTGTAAGGGGGAAAACAATACTCTTCCCTTAAAGAGAACCTGTCACCTATCCTGACATTTTCCATGTACTGTCTATGCTTAAAGGAAATGTGTCATTAGAAAATGATCTATTGTCTAAATCACGTTTTTATGTATTTTTGTTTTCCGTGTCAATATCTGTATTTAAACAAAAAACATAAAATCCTGCTGTTTTCACACTGGCCACTAAGCCTAATTATAGGTGCCACTTCTTGGTCTGTACAGATCACTTTACTGCAGTTACCTGCTTATCTGTCATTCTAATCCTGCCTGTAATGATATCACCTCTGTGTATAGATAAGACAGAATCCTCCATTCACAATAGGTGATTGTCAAAGCTTATCTATTCTTTCCTTGTACAATGACTTCTGCACAGGTCACAGAGCATGCATAGAAGACTCCCCCATAGAAGTCTATTAGATCCTCTCCTGACCACTGTCCATGGACCACGGGGCTGCCGTATAGCAATTTTTTTTAATGCTTTCTAAACGCTGTTAAGAACAGCTCAGGCAAGATGACCACCCCCACAATCATGTTCAGAAAATAGAATATATAAATCTGCAATCAAAAAATAAAAACAGATTAGATCAGAAAATAAAAACAGATTAGAAAAAATGAGATGTGTTACTATGTGTTTTTAAATGGCAGATAATATTTTTGGTGACATTTGCTTTTAAATAAATCCTAAAATCCTGAATTTTTTTTTATGGCCTCTAAGAAAAAGCAAGGCACCATTTCTTGGTCTATGCAAATCACTTTTCATTGTTATCATTACAGGCAGGATTACAATGACAGATAACACACACACACACACATATATATATATATATATATATATATATATATATATATAACTCAGGATCCACCATTCCCAATAGGTGATATTGCAGCTTATCTGCTCCTTCCTGACCTCTGCACAGGTCACAGAACATGCTTAGAAAACTCACCTGTAGAAGTCAATAGCGCTGATTTATCAAATCAGTACAAAGGAAAACTGACTTAATTGCTCATAGAAACCAATCAAATTCAACCTCTCATTTTCCAAAAATGGTCAACTAAATTAGTTTTCCTTTGCATCACTTTTGATAAATCTCCCCCAATGTGTCCCCTCTAGTCTATTTTGTCTACAACCCATGATGGCTGCTGTATAGCAGTTCTCTAAATGCTGTTAGCTCAGGCAAGATTAACGCCCCATATTCATGTTCAAGTTATAAGTGACACATTTATACAACCAGCATACCAGAAAACATTTTCTTTAACCCTTTCTACCCCGGAGTTTTTTTCCCGTTTTCGCTTTGCGCTCCCTGCCTTCATACAGCCATAACTTTTTTATTTTTCTGTTCACATAGCTGTATGAGGGCTTGTTTTTTGTGGAACAAGTTGTACTTTCCAATGCCACAATTTACTATTGCATATGATGTAGTGGGAAGCGGGAAAAAAATTCCAAATGCGGTGAAATTGCAAAAACAAAACGCAATTCCGCCACAGCTTTACGGGTTTTGATTTACGGCGTTCGATGTTCATTAAAACTGACCAGTTACTTTCATTCTACTGGTCAGTACGAATCCGGCGATACCTAATATGTATAGTTTTTTTGCGTTTTGATAGTGATAAACTAATTATAAAGTTGGAATTATTTTTTTTTGTGTCATATCTTGACCCCTATAACTTTTTGGTATTTATGTGTACGGAGCTGTATGGGGGCTCATTTTTTGCGGGGAGATCTGAACTTTTTATTGATACCATTTTGGGGTTTGTATGACTTTTTGATTGCTTTTTATTTAATTTTTTTTAGAAAACAAATCGACAAAAAATGGCAAATTGGCAATTTTGACGCTTTTTTCCATTTCGCTATTTTCCATATGGGAAATAAATTTTTATATTTTTATAATATGGGCGTTTTCGCACATGGCGATACCCATGATGTGTATTTTTTTATTTTTTTTCCGGTGTTTGCTGCCTTCGGGTGCCGCGGTCAGGATTGACACCTGCAGGTGTCTGCTATGGAAAATAGCAGTTCACCCGCAGCCATGACGCCCACTCTCCTCAGGAGCGGGCGCCATCTTTAAAGACCCGGTATGGTGCTGGTCGGGAAGGGGTTAAAACATCCAATAGAATTACTTTCACTTGGTCTACATGAACTATGAAAAACAATTAATGCTCTGAGCATTAGTACTCTTAAGTCTGTGGATAAGCTATCTTTACTCCTATTCTGTTGCTTGATGGATTCCTATAATTGGTTCTGCTGCTGACAGCAGAGAAAAATACATGTTCTGATCCTGACAACTGGCTGATCTGAAGATGCGATCTCCAGGAGATAATGAGTGAGGACAAGAAAGAGGTGATAAATGTAGGCACTGAAAGGCCAGCTTCCAGCTCCGCAGCTCACGTTAAGAGAAGCACAGAAAGGCAAATGCTGAATCTCATCCTAATCAGACAAACACCAAATAAAAGAGGGAACCAAAGAACCACGTGAACAAATCATTGACTGTGTCTCATTAACCCCTTCCTGACATGGCGATTTTCAGTTTTTGCGTTTCGTTTTTTTTTTTTTGTACTCATTGCTTCCCAACATTTTTATTTTTCCATTCTTATAGCCATATAAGGGCTTGTTTTTTAGCAGGGCAACTTTTTTATAGTTATGTCTGCAGAGCTGTACGAGGGCTCATTTTTTTGTGGAACCATTTGTAGTTTTTATTGATACCATTTTGGGGTGTGCATGACACTTTTTATTCATTTTTTGTGGGAGGTGAAATAATAAAAAAACAACAAATTGGCCATATTGTTTTTTTCCATTATGCCATTCACAGTATGGGTTAAGTTTTTTTAAAATATTTTTATAATACGGCTGTTTTTGACTGCAGCAATGCCTATGAATTAGTTTTTTTGATTGGTTATATTTTTTATTTTGGGGAAAGGATGGTGATTTTAATATATATATATATATATATATATATATATATATATATATATATATTGTAATTCCAATTTGTATAAAGTAATGGAATTTTATCCATTACAATACACAAAGATCATCCAAAATAAAACTGCAGCACTCTCAGGTCTTCAAATATTCTTTGTTTTATTCCACCTTCCTTAGTGCGACGTTTCGACCTCCATCGGTCTTTCTCAAGCATAAAGTGTGGGTCCCCATACCAACATATAAATACACTCCCTCTTGTGTCACATGGTTACTTAATTGGTTCCCCCAAATCATTCAGGATATGACATCATAGATCAGTGTGATAGACCAGACCAAAAACATCACCAGTATACAGATATATATAAAAAAACAACAGTCAAAGTACCTGTGTAGAACTCATTATCTGGGTTCCCCTGTGGGTATGGATGTATAAAAGAGATATTTCGCTAGAACTCTCTGTTTCCGGCCGCTGCCGCGTCTGCCACGTGTGATTTTCCCGGGCTCTGTGCCTCTTCAGCACATCTGCGCCCTGCGGGAGCTACAGACAGCCGTATGTCCAGCTGTTCTACTGCGCATGCGTCAGGGCTCGTGGCCATCGGGTACAGAGAATCAATATATTCCCAACCTTGTAGTATTGGAACTCAGCTGCATTGTACTTAAACAGACTTCAAAAGAGTGTACACAGTATTGTAACAGCGTACTAAGTTTTATGACAATTAGATAGACCTCAGAAGGGGTAAAGACATTATTATTAATAGAGTCCACCAGACTATCGCAAAAAGCTTATTTAATAGAGAAGGGACACCCAGTACCTCAAAATCAAGAAATCCTACAATTGATGAAAGTTCATAAAGCTATTCTATTGTAATGTCTCATCCTTGGGCTATTTTTAATCCCATAGGAAATCAGAGCTTCCATTCACACCACTAACCAGGAAAAGTGGGGGTGTGCCCCCTGTTGTAACAAGGGGGACCTCTCCTACATTCCTGTTGATTCACATCAACCCACACCTCAGAGGGTGCGTTACCTCGAAATCCCATTCCGAGGGAACGTAGTCACAAGACCAGGTGCGGCCACTCTTACTTAGGAGTGGGGGCATTCCCCTCATTTGTGAAGGACCTGTCCCCAAACCTGATTCCAACCAAGCTGGATTTCTTCCACAAGGCAGGTGGCTCTGTGTAGAACCACCCCTCCTACAATGGAGTCGTCCTAGTCATATATGCCATGGTTCTAATAGGACAAATAGCCCACCCATGAGTTCCAATACTATCAAACAGAATATTAATTTTAACAAGTCTTCTTAAATGAGGTCTTAAAAGGTCCCAAAAATTGCAAAGGCAAAAAACGTCTAAGTGGTGTTCCTCTAAGACATAACAATGTTATAATTACCTTACTTCCTTCGGGCTTCGCCCAGCGCTAAGAGTCCATAATGTCCACGGTAGCGATATACAACCACCCACAGGGTTTGCCCACAACGGCGTGTCTATAAAGTGAAAAATATATAGTTACTAGTGAGCATTAAACACAACCTCTGCGGTTGGGCACCATACTTATTAAAATCATATCTAAAGAGACTCGTATTCATATATACAGTGTAGTAATACCTAGAGGAGGAAGAAAAGGATCATAACCGTATCAGTAGAGAGTTCCTATTTTGAACTCCCTGTTTAAATCCTTTGGTTCTAACGTTTCAAGTTCATATATCCATTTTAATTCAAGTCTTTTCAAAAGTCGTTCTCTATCTCCCCCTCTCCTCTGTGGGGGTATACCATCGATTACTCGAAATCTCAGTTGAGAGACATTGTGCCTAAATTTTAGGAAATGCTCTGGCACTGGTTGTTCAGTCTTTTGAGGTACTGATTGTTCCTTTTCCGAAAACAGTTTCCGGATTTGATATCTGTGCTGATTCAGTCTATTCCGAAACTCCTGTGTGGTTTCACCCACATAAAATAGTCCGCAGGGGCATTGTAGTACATAAACAACAAATTCAGACTTACATGTAAAGTATCCCTTTATGGGGTATTTTTACCAGTCCTTGGGTGCGTGAAAGAGTTCCCTTTCAGTATGCCATTGCAATTACAACACCCTAGGCAAGGGTAACATCCCCTCCTCTGGACCGATGTATCAGTTCTTGGTTTGACGTCTGCCCGTATAAGTTTGTCACCCAGGTTCCCAGCCCGTCTATAAGACATCAAGGGAGGGCGTCTAAACTCCTCTATATTGGGAAAGGAGGCGGTAAGTATATGCCAATAGGACCTCAGTACCTGTGTGACCTGCGTACTCTGTTTACTGTAAGTGGAAACAAAAGGTATTCTTTTCTCATCTTTCTGTTTCCTGTCTTTGTTTAGGAGTTCTGTGCGATCTAATTTTTCCACTCTCTGTCTATGTCTTCCTACTAGGGCTTTAGGGTAGCCCCGTTGATGGAACTTATCACTCATTTCATCAAGACGTTTCTCAAGCCGCACGTTGTCCGTCACTATCCTTTTGGCCCTCAATAGTTGGCCAAATGGTAATGCTTCTTTCATATTTTGCGGGTGGGCACTATCAAATCATAACATATTGTTTTTGTCTGTTACTTTAACATGTAGATCCGTCCTCAAAACACCACTTTCCGGATATACAGTAGTATCCAGAAATTGTAACGCTATCTCTGAAGAAACCTGCGTAAACTGTAATTCCTCATGTTTCGAGTTAAGATATGTATGGAACATTGTTAACTCATCCAGTGTGCCTGTCCAAATGAGGAAAATGTCGTCTATGTACCTCATCCAGCCACTCACTGCTGTGAAGTGGCTGGATGTGTACACAGACGTCTCCTCAAACATGGTCATGAAAATATTTGCGTACGTTGGGGCTACATTTGACCCCATCGCGGTCCCCCGCTGCTGCACAAAATAATTGTCCTCAAATAGAAAATAGTTGCAAGTGAGCACTATTTCACGTAATTCCAAAATGAACCCCATCTGATCTTTGTCTACACCATCGTTGCACAGGGCCCATTCAACAGCCTCTATACCTTTAGTATGATCAATACTGGTATAGAGGCTGGTGACGTCAAATGACACCATAATATTGCCATCCTGGAATTGTAATTCTTGAAGTTTTGCTAGGAAGTCAGTGGTGTCCTTCACATATGACTTTGCTCCAATGGCGTATTGTCTCAAGTATTTATCCAGAAAGGTAGCAGCTGGAGAAAAAATTGAGTCAATACCTGACACTATCAGCCGGCCTGGGGGGTTGTGGAGATTCTTGTGTATTTTGGGCAAAATATACAAGATTGGTGTGACTGGGTGCTCGACTAACAGGTACTTGTGTAATTTCTCATCTATGAGATCCATAGCAAAGGCATTATCCACCAGAAGCTTAATTTTCCGCATTATACTGAATTTGGAGTCCGAGTTAACTTGTTTATACACCTCTGTGTCGTTTAATTGTCTTTTTATTTCCGCAATATACCTATCAGTGTCCATGACGACAATTGCCCCACCCTTGTCCGCTTTTTTAATGGTAATATTCTTTTTATCACATAATTCTTTAAGGGCCTCGTTCTCTGTTCTTGTTAAATTAGATCTCTTTTTAATCCGGGGTTCATGTTTTATCCTCTCTATCTCCTTCTTCACTACATTTATGTAGGTGTTGATAGCCTCATTGAACACTGGTGGTTGGAACTCACTGGGTACATGTAGGTCCATGTCCTTAAATCTAATCATATCTCTACCCCTCAAAGAATCTCTATCAGTCAAGTCTGTGATCGCAGTCAATGGGGTGGATGTCTCTAATCCAGAGGGGGCAGTGTTCTCATAGAACACCCTAAGTTTAATGCGCCTAAAGAACTTATGCAGATCTATCTCACAATTAAACCAATTCATATCAGAAATAGGGCAAAATGACAGTCCCTTGTCTAATAGAGATAGTTCATTTTTTGTAAGTTCGACTGAGGATATATTTACCACAAGTGATGGTGTCCCCATTCCTACTTCCGTTGGGTGTATTTCTCCGTTCCTTTCTGTGCCGCCTGCAATGCCCTGTTGTCCAATGGAGGTTTTCTTGACCGAGTAATCCTCGTTCTGTCTATTCCTCCTCCTGTGCCAACGTCCTCCCCTTCTCCTTCTTGTAATTCCTTCGTCTCTCCCCTCTCGTTCCTGGCCAGACCATGTCCTAAAAAATGATACTGTTGGTCTTCACTGGCTTCTCCTGACGACTCGGTGTCTGTAAAGATGGATCTTTTGTTCTGACGTCTCCTAGGTCTTTGTCTTCCCTGTGCTCTGCCTCTTGGTCGTCCTTCTGATGTAGGTCTTTTATAGATGTCACCCCTCTGGTAATCTTCTTGGTCCCGGAACCATTTATGCCTTTTCGTTACCTCAATCTCAGCCCGGTATGCCTGTAGTTCTATAAGGGATTGTTCTTTCATTGTAGTGAAATCTTGTAGTGTCATTAGTGTTTTCAACTGTTGTTCAAGAGATTCTAGTCTCATATTGTTCTCAACCAGTTCTTTCTGTAGAAACTCCATGTTGAGTAGCATAATGTCCATTGAATACCGGTTTGAGATTACTTCAAATTTCATGCAGAACTCCTGATTATTGGGTAATAGCACTGGTCTCAGATGGGTTCTAAGTCCTCTCGGTATACGTTCTGCCAAATAATACTCCCTCAAGGTGGAGAGATGTAGTTCAAAATTGATCCGCTGCCTTGATTCCGTTTCCCATTTTCTCTTAATTAACTCTTTGGTTGGTTTGTTCAAAAAGGATCCATCACCCACTGCTCCGTCCAGGATCCGTGTCACCTCCTCACTGGTATACATCGACCCCTTAGGTGTACTCATATTCCTCGACCACCACTTTATCCACTTTATACAGAATGAAATCTCCTTGTATTTCCACTAGTGGTTCTCCGTGTGCAAGCTGCCAGACTGTCCACATGCATACATAAATATTCAATTGCAGCAGCACCTACGGTGATAGAATGTCCATAGTGTGGTGGTGCCGTCAGTGTCAGGTACCAGTCTGTAGTACCCCAGTTGCATAGAACATCCAAAATAAAACTGCAGCACTCTCAGGTCTTCAAATATTCTTTGTTTTATTCCACCTTCCTTAGTGCGACGTTTCGACCTCCATCGGTCTTTCTCAAGCATAAAGTGTGGGTCCCCATACCAACATATAAATACACTCCCTCTTGTGTCACATGGTGACTAGGACGACTCCATTGTAGGAGGGGTGGTTCTACACAGAGCCACCTGCCTTGTGGAAGAAATCCAGCTTGGTTGGAATCAGGTTTGGGGACAGGTCCTTCACAAATGAGGGGAATGCCCCCACTCCTAAGTAAGAGTGGCCGCACCTGGTCTTGTGACTACGTTCCCTTGGAATGGGATTTCGAGGTAACGCACCCTCTGAGGTGTGGGTTGATGTGAATCAACAGGAATGTAGGAGAGGTCCCCCTTGTTACAACAGGGGGCACACCCCCACTTTTCCTGGTTAGTGGTGTGAATGGAAGCTCTGATTTCCTATGGGATTAAAAATAGCCCAAGGATGAGACATTACAATAGAATAGCTTTATGAACTTTCATCAATTGTAGGATTTCTTGATTTTGAGGTACTGGGTGTCCCTTCTCTATTAAATAAGCTTTTTGCGATAGTCTGGTGGACTCTATTAATAATAATGTCTTTACCCCTTCTGAGGTCTATCTAATTGTCATAAAACTTAGTACGCTGTTACAATACTGTGTACACTCTTTTGAAGTCTGTTTAAGTACAATGCAGCTGAGTTCCAATACTACAAGGTTGGGAATATATTGATTCTCTGTACCCGATGGCCACGAGCCCTGACGCATGCGCAGTAGAACAGCTGGACATACGGCTGTCTGTAGCTCCCGCAGGGCGGCTGGCGCATGCGCAGAAGCGCTAGAGATACGTAACTGTGTCCAGTACGTCGAGGCCGGCCGGCGCATGCGCAGATGTGCTGAAGAGGCACAGAGCCCGGGAAAATCACACGTGGCAGACGCGGCAGCGGCCGGAAACAGAGAGTTCTAGCGAAATATCTCTTTTATACATCCATACCCACAGGGGAACCCAGATAATGAGTTCTACACAGGTACTTTGACTGTTGTTTTTTTATATATATCTGTATACTGGTGATGTTTTTGGTCTGGTCTATCACACTGATCTATGATGTCATATCCTGAATGATTTGGGGGAACCAATTAAGTAACCATGTGACACAAGAGGGAGTGTATTTATATGTTGGTATGGGGACCCACACTTTATGCTTGAGAAAGACCGATGGAGGTCGAAACGTCGCACTAAGGAAGGTGGAATAAAACAAAGAATATTTGAAGACCTGAGAGTGCTGCAGTTTTATTTTGGATGTTCTATGCAACTGGGGTACTACAGACTGGTACCTGACACTGACGGCACCACCACACTATGGACATTCTATCACCGTAGGTGCTGCTGCAATTGAATATTTATGTATGAATATACAAAGATCGGTACATTCTCTTGCAATAGAGAACTAATTTGCTCCATTACACTTATGAAGTCATCTTCCAGAAAGCGTGCACGGCTTCAGGCTAACCAACGGTGACCTGCTCCCCTTGCATCATAAGAAATGGTCACAATAAGCAAGGGGGGCAGGTCACTACTGCAGCCAGTGATTGGCTGCGGTGGCATCAGAATGGAAGTTTACATCCTGGGAGTGCAGTGGAGCAGCCAAGGCCAGGGAGAGAAGGGGTGGGGAGCAAGTGCCATGAAGCAAGTAAGTATGCTTCCTTGTTTAACAACCACCCTCCATCCAGGCAGACCTGCAAAGGGAAGCATACTTACTTGCTTCATGGCACTTGCTTGCTTCATGGCACCCCCCCCAAAAAAACTGCACAACTCTCAAAGAGGTGCCTTCATTGTTAACAATGACCCCAATAATACCCCCTATAATGCTCCAGTATTAAAAATACCCCAGTGCCTCCAGTAATGCACATTATAGTGCCCCAAGTATTAAAGATGTCCTCAGTGACTCTAGTAATGCTCCATATAGTGCCCTAGTATTATACTACCCCTAGGGCACCCCCGCAAGGTGCATAACCCCTGTTCCCAGTCTGCTTTTTTTGCCCCTGGACACTGCTTCCAGTATTTCACCTGCTGTTGGCTCACTATGTATATGTATCTATCCTCACATACACAAACCACTTTCATTGCTTCAGGAGTAAGCATAATTACTCTTAGAGGTTATCATATATGTACTTTGTTCTGCAGCAATTTATCCCTAATTTCATCTGCAGTCAATTTCAACCACTTTATATGATATGTAATGTATCTCTCCATAATCCCGTTCCCTGTACAGACATGCTATGTTTGCTCTCTTCCCAAGTCTTATTGAGATATTTGAGTATTGGTACAGAAGACGAGCACTTCACGTGTTCTAATTATTTTTAGTCCCCTGATACCCTCAGATTATTGATTCTGCCAATGTGTTCCTTTATGACTGCAGCTAATGATATTGTACCGTTACACTGTCTATTCAATTTATAGGAAGTAATCCACTACTGATGTCCAAGGTCATAGTGTTCACAGCCCTTATTGAAAATGTTATGTTTTACCATATTAATATATCTACCACACTCTGACTTCGATCGAAAAGAATGGAGACCTAAACTAAGTGGTTTGTATTGCTAGCTACCAGGCTGGACTGTGGGTTATTTAAAGGGGTTATCCCATGATTGATGTAAAAAAATTAAAATCAGACATCATATAGTACATGACAATATCTTTCTAACAAAGCTAGAATCAGCCCTGTACCTCACATGGATCCAGAGATCTCCATATTCGTTGCTCTGTTAGATTTATATCAAGCTGACAGCTCAAGGGGAGTGTCTTTTCTTCTGTCGCTAAGGGGGCGTGTCTCTGCTCTGCCTATCACAGCTCAGGAGGCGTGCCCATGCCTCCTGAGCTGTGATGAAACTGAGAATGAAACTGAGCATGTGCGGCCATCTAAGTGAGCCAAAGAAATATGAAAAAACAAACAGCAGGTGGCGGTATAGAGATACATTTTATTGAATAACTCAGTGGTAATGCCACATTTTTAATTACATGCAATTAGAAAAGTATTCAGATCCAGGTCCAAATTATTTTTTGTGGGACAACCTCTTTAACCTCAATGTAAATGTTCATTTCCTTGTGTTGTTTTTATGGAAGTACTAAGGTCACCACCTGGACCACTGCCAAAGAACCCAAAACCTGCTACCACCCTTCTGTAATATTTTTTTTCCCAATTTTTAGTGTTTTTAAATTTGAATGGGCCTATGTCATATGACAGATGAATGTGATATCACTGGTATAGTAATAGGCCACAGCACTCAACAGATTGCTGTGGCCTCTTCAAACAGCTAATGGGCAGGGGTGCTGGGAGTCGGACCCCCACTAATCAGATATTGACAACCTATCCTGAGGATAGATCATAAATATTTTACTACCAGAAACCCCCTATAGAAAGATGAAAATTCGAATCCTGCCGTTTTTGCACTGGCCACTGGGTCTAAAATATGTCAAGATTTTCTCCTCCTTGAGAGCAGCCACATGGACCATAGACACAATGGTCAGAAGAAGACCTAATTGACTTCTATGGGAGAGTTTTCTAGGCATGCTTTGTGACCTGTACAGAAGGGAGTAGATAGGCTTTTATAACGCCTATTGTGAATGGTAGATCATGTACTATTTATACAAAGGTGAATCTATTATTGTAATCCTGTCTGTGCTGATAAAGGGATGGCTACTGAAAAGTGAAATCTGTACAGACAGGAAGTCATATTATTAGACCTAGTGGCCAATGCATAGAAGGCATGATTTTAGGTATTTTTAAATACAGATGGAGACAGGGAAAACTGAAACAAAAATCACCTAAAATTCTGAAAAAAATGTTTACCATAAAAATGTAATGTAAACAATAAATAATTTTTTGGTGACATATACAGTGCTGGCCAAAAGTATTGGCACCCCTGCAATTCTGTCAGATAATACTCAATTTCTTCCAGAAAATGATTGCAATCACAAATGCTTTGGTAATAATATCTTCATTTAATGTGTCTTCAATGGAAAACCACAAAAAGAATTGTCAAAAAGCCAAATTGGATATAATTCCACACCAAACATAAAAAAGGGGGTGGACAAAAGTATTGGCACCCTTTGAAAAATCATGTGATGCTTCTCTAATTTGTGTAATTAACAGCACCTGTTACTTACCAGTGGCACATAACAGGTGGTGGCAATAACTAAATCACACTTGCAGCCAGTTTAAATGGATTAAAGTTGACTCAACCTCTGTCCTGTGTCCTTGTGTGTACCACATTGAGCATGGAGAAAAGAAAGAAGACCAAAGAACTGTCTGAGGACTTGAGAAGCAAAATTGTGAGGAAGCATGAGCAATCTCAAGGCTACAAGTCCATCTCCAAAGACCTGAATGTTACTGTGTCTACCGTGCAGTGTCATCAAGAAGTTTAAAGCCCATGGCACTGTGGCTAACCTCCCTATATGTGGGCGGAAAAGAAAAATTGACGAGAGTTTTCAACGAAAGATTGTGCGGATGGTGGCTAATACGGATGAGTGAACTTTTGAAAAGTTCGGTTCGGCGAACTTTCGTGAAATTCGGATTCGTACGAACCGAACCTAAAACGAACCTTGCTGAATAATTGCAGCTACAATAGTGGGAGTCTGATAGGGTATAGTTTCGGTTAGTTGCAGTTGCTATTACAATGAAAAAAGTGGAAAAATAGTCGTCGACAGCCAGGTCGACAACATTTGACAGCATTGAAGATGTCCGCTGGAGCAGTCCATGTCATGCCAGAGCACCAAAAACACATGGTAGATCGTGGCACCAGCCCAAGAAAAGGCTGCGTTGAAGTCGATGCGGTCTCAGTGACATCACAGGTCAGAAGACAGACAGGCATACCATTTAATTAGACCTTGTGCACCCCAGAACAGGTACACATTAGCCAAGGTGTAAGTGATTACACGGGACATAGGACACAAAGTGCAAGTTGGCAACACCGGCAGCATTGCCTTGGACCCAGTAGGGTGGAAAACAGACATATGACAGTGGAACCAGCAGCAGTAATAGTACTGTATTGGACCCAGTATGGTTGAGAACAGACAATTGATGGAGGAGGAGGAGGCAGCAGCCTTTGATAGCACCCAGGCCAGTACGGTTGAGAACAGACAATTGACGGAGGAGGAGGTGGCAGCACTTGATTGCACCCAGGCCAGTATGGTTGAGAACAGACAACTGACGGAGGAGTAGGCAGCAGCACTTGATTGCACGCAGGCCAGTATGGTTGAGAACAGACAATTGATGGAGGAGTAGGCGGCAGCACTTGACAGCACCCAGGCCAGTATGGTTGAGAACAGACAATTGACGGAGGAGGAGGCAGCACTTGATAGCACCCAGGCCAGTATGGTGGAGAACAGACAATTGACGGAGGATGAGGAGGCAGCAGCACTTGATAGCACCCAGGCCAGTATGGTTGAGAAGAGACAATTGACGGAGGAGGAGGTGGCAGCACTTGATTGCACCCAGGCCAGTATGGTTGAGAAGAGACAATTGACGGAGGAGGAGGTGGCAGCACTTGATAGCACCCAGGCCAGTATAGTTGAGAAGAGACAATTGACGGAGGAGGAGGCGGCAGCACTTGATAGCACCCAGGCCAGTATGTGTCAGGGTTTGGGTACACAGAAAAGGGGGATGTGTTCCCTGAGCTCTCCCCAACCCCTGTCCCTGCCTAATTGCCTCCGTGTCCTAGGCGACACGGCGACAA